>JAFFST010049240.1:149121-161068 GCA_022414735.1 Noturus placidus | reverse complement strand
CCCCCCCCCCCCCCCCACTATACACCAACAAATCACAAGAAACAAGTCCATAATATGTTTCTGACTGCACTACAATCTTAAATCTAGTATTCTAAATGATTTCTTGGCTTTATTTCCCTGTTGGGACCCAGAATTCTATGTAGAAGATTTATGTATTAGCTACCTTTCAGAGAGGGATTCAAGCATAAACTCAGCCATCTGAGGGGGAAGCGGGGGACCCTTGGGCATCTTTATGCAAGTAAGTAGAACATTAAATGGACCAGAGCATCCTTCATAACCTGAGATAAGATAAAGGACTACAAATGCCCTCAAGCACTCTGACCCAAACATGAATTTATTTATCTTCATTAAATGCTTAATCCTGGTCAGGGTTGCATTGGATCCAGAGCCTATAGAGGGAACACTGGGCTTGAGGACCGAATATATCCAGGATGGGACACCAAAGCTTGCATGGCACCATGCACATGCTCGTTCACACCTACAGGCAATTTAGTGTAGCCAGTCCACCAATTAGTATATTTTTGTTAGGTGGCAGAAAACTGCAGACCTCAGGCAAAATCCACAGAACCATGGGGAAAACACACAAAACGCTATACAAAGAGTAACCCAAGCTCCGGGTCAAACTGGCGACCCTGGAACTGTGAGACAGTGATGTTATCCACTACGCCATCTCATCCAAAACAGAACCACAGTGCCAAGCTTTAATTTAGAATTTCTAAACACACCTGATCAGATTTGATGTACTGCCAATCAAATCAAATATGCTTTATTATTTCAACAAATAAACTATAATAACTATTTTCCTCTTACCTTCCTTGCAGTATTTTCCTCTAAAACGCGTTTGAGAGCAATCACAATGCACCTCTCCAAACTGGACAATACAGAACCCTCCATTGAGACATGGGTTCTGCTTGGTACACAAGTACTCCAGGTCGCTCTGAATTCCTTGGCTATTGAGCAGAGTGGGAGGCATCTCGCCCACCTTCAAGTTGGAAATAAGGCCTAGGAACGGAGGCTCGTACTTCACCGTGCTGGAGGTGAGGGCAGACAGGCGAACATCTGGTGGAATTCCTCCCACAAATAGGTCGCTGACCACAGCCATCTCCCTGCGTTTAGAGCGGACCTCTGCCACTTTGGTCTCACCATCCACCATAAGCATGGTCTCGCGATAGTTGCGTGTGAGGAGGACCATGTGCCAGCGGTCGTCACTGACACGCGTCTCCATGTTGATGGTGGCTGGCTCAGCGCAGTGGATGGCAAAACGCAGCTTCAGATGTCCCTCTGCGATCAGGAGCTCTAGAAAGTCGCAGTTGCCACCATCATCCAAGTACAGTACAAGGGCCTTGCTCACATTGGTCTTCAAACTGAAGCTGAGCTCTCCGATTGAGCCTGCCTCCCAGCGAGCATAGCGAGCCCATTGTCCCGGTGCTCCCCCAAACTCCAGGGCCTCTGTAGAAGAACAGTACCCCATTAAGGCCAAGAGCCACAGGGGCCACCATGAAGACCTGGTTTTCCTCATCTTCCTACCACAAACGAACATTAAATCCTGATAAAATGCTCAGTTCGATTTTATAAAACAGAGGTTAATATTGGGTAAGATAGCAGTCAAAACTGTTCCTTCTCCAAGGGGATTATGTAACAGACTATAGTGTAGCACGCTCAGAATCTCCAAGGGCTGTATTCCCAGTGCTGCCTGTTCAGCAGATCCTTCAGTTTCACTCTTACTCTCTGGTTCGGTCTTGATTTTCTCCAAAATATCTCCTTCTCTCCATCAGTGGCAACCTTTAGACAGCAAGAGAGGTCAGAAAAATAGACATAGTCTTTTAAAATGATCTCAAACTTTCAGTCTGTGAATACAGCTGAGGCAATTGGTATTCCTCTTAAAGGGCTCGAGTAGGAGATAGATTAGTATATTCTTTTAAATAGCAAAGGGCATCGCAGCTATCTTGCATCCAATGGACACGAGAATGTGTGCATGGTCCTCAGTCACCTTGCTCTACTTCTCCCTAATCCGTCTTTTCCTCCCAGAGGAATTAAGCCACCAAATATCCTGGTTCTTGCATCATCCTGACCTCGAGGCTCCTGTAAGACAAGAACAAATGAACAAGAACATCAGGCACAAGAAAAAGAAAATTCAAGTACAGTACACACACACACACACACACACACACACAATACCAAGCAGAATTAATCAGTATGACGCATACTCCATACGATTTCAAAAGATCACCAGCTACAAATTTGGGTACCAGACCATGTGTCCTTTAAAATAATGGTACTCAAGAAAATTCACACGTACACATAATGTTAGTTTTCACACAGGTATAGCAGCCACTCAGGTAGAAATATCGAGAAACAGTGAGAAGAAAAATAAAATAAATAAAATCACACCAGCTACTTCCCAATGACAACCTGTTAGTACATTTTTGCACCAAATTAACAAGGTAGTGACTCCGTTTGGAGTCATACTTCAGTCACACATTCACTGACCCAAATCTTATATTTGAACTTGACGGACTCGTTAAGTTAATTGACCCACAACTCGACTCAGGTTTGAACCTGACATACTAATCGGTACATGACAGGGATTTGACCTTTTGATTGACTTGCAACTTGAAATTTGAACTTGACTCACTTGTGACATGGCATGGATTTGAATGTGATAGAATGCAGCGCTATTTGCTTGTAATTTGTAGGGAGTAGAACCGTTTTCATATTGCTCTAGATTAGAAACTTGGGATATTCTAAAGTAATCAAAAAATTGTCCATCCATCTCCGTACCACTTACCCTACTCGGGTCATAATCGCACGCTAAAGAGAATTTGGAAATTCCAATCAGCCTACAATGCGCGTCTTCGGTCTCGGGCCGGAAAACCAATGTACCTGGAGGAAACCCGAAAGCACAGTGAAAACGTGCAATTTCCTTGCACGCAGGGTGGAGGTGGGTTTCGAACCCACAATGTGCAAACCCAAAAGCCACCATACGTAACAGTCAAAATATCAGATTTCTAAAAAAAATATCAAAGGTGCTACACATCAGGGTTTTCTTTATCCTCCCATGATGGATATCAATTTGCATGCTAATGTTTATACAAGTGCTAAAGTGCAACTTGTCACTCAGTTAGTTTCTGACCTATAGATTGCAAGTATTTATCTTGTATCTCACCAAGATGCTGTGGGAAGCATGCATATACTGTAGGTATCATGACTGAAATAATCAGCAGTTAAGATATTTTTTTTTAAAACAATCCCTTTCATCAGTGTTTGAATATGTTGCAGATTTTATAAGCTCTGGTGTTTATCAGTCAGTTTTCCTTCAAGCATTTGTTTAGTAATGCAGTACGACTTGAGACTTTTGAGATCAATAATAAATTGCCCATTTTAAAACAGTAGAAAATAACGATTAGTTGAGTCTAACCATAAATGTTATATATAAAGGGAATAATATCCAGAACATATTGTGTAGATGGCCAAGTTCAACCCTGCTACCTCAGGGCAGTTTGCGTTCAGATAGATAGAGGCCCTGGGAATCTTGTTAATTCTTAGGCTTTTAAATGTGCCATTGTGTTACATTTCATGCGATAGACTGTACCATGAGCAACTCCCTATAAATAATACCACATTATTTTTTTTTTCTTATGTGCAATACAATGGGCTCAGTTTGAGTGTAAATAAGACAACTAAAGACCTCAGACTTGATTCTGAGCATCTCCGAATAGCATATGCGGACAGAATCTGTATCAACGATCCAGTAACTATTCGATCTTCAGTGTCATCACACAATGTGGTGTCATGATGGAGTGAATCACTTTGATCGTATTGAAATATCTTAAGAGTCTTAGCATTGGTTTGAACAGAAACCTAATTATTCAATGGAGTCTGTCTCTCTCTACTCACTACAAGGGGAGGTGTAACCAAAGGAAACTGTGATTGCTGCACTTGACCTGGAAGTCTGTGCTTTTGCTTTCCTTTATTTCATTATTTCGGAAGAGAGATTCAATTTCCTATACAAGGAGTTCACAATTGAACCCTGCTTCCATCGTTTGGATTAATTACGGACTCATCCATCTTCCCCAAGCCCCCCACCCCCAACTCACCTGTGACCGCTTTGTTCTCTGGCCTATTAATTCACCGATTCATCTGTTAATACTTACTTATCCTGTAAGCCTTACTTACTCACTCGGTCTTCGCTTCATTTAATGATCACAGTAATCTACCCAAGCTGGTACGTACTCACTCATTGTTATACCGAGGTTCAGATGTACGTACGTCTGCACAAAAAGCAACTTGATGAAGCCGGATTATGTGCTCAAAGTGCATCTGAAATTAATTCTTTACTTACTAAAGGTCTTACAGTGCAAATTGTGCCTCGGACCAGCTACTAAGCGGATGCAGAGAACAAGTAGTATCCAATTTGCAGTTTAAAAGTACAAGCAGTATTTAAAAAAAAAAGGTAGTTTATCTAAATAGTTCTTTCACCAAATGGTCTTGTATTATTGCACATTTTGTAATGAATAAATTATTATGAGGATGAATAATAATAATAAAAAAAAAAAAAACACACGTAAATTAACTACAAAGAAAACTCCACCATGAATGACATTCCCAGTCGTAGGCACATGCAAAGAAATGCTGTAGAGCAAAGAGGTCTTAAAAAATAAAATAAATAATAAAACTAATTTAAAATAAATAAACAAAATTATTCGCGGGTACAATTTGCGCAGTTTTATAAGGAAATGAGATGCAAGTTTTATTGAGCATCTTACTGACATACAAACATTTAATTTTGCGCTTGAAAACTAATGTTTGGAAATCTAAAATGGTTTTCTTCTGACTTGACAATATAGAAGTCATAAAATATAGTTTGTACAAAAAAAAAAATTAAAAATAAATAAATAAATAAATAAATAAATAAATAAATAAAAAGGCACCTTGCTGATAATGGCACCATTGGAAATTCAGCTCTATTCAAAATGACTGATGCAGCAATGCTTTAGCCCATAATTGCTCAAGCTGTGTCAGCTCCTCATCTATACACTCTGCTCGAATAGGTTTCAAAGCTTCAAATTTCATGCTAATGCTGCCATCAACGCCATCGTGCTGGTCATCTGATCGATCACTGACTGGAAAAATTCACAGCAGCCAAAATTGCCTATAAACAGTTTAGAGCCACCACCTATTTTATACCTGATTTTGGAAAGCGGTGCAATCACAAGCACAACTGGCTGCCACTATTGGGCCAGAGGGAGTACGTTATATAAATTTGTGCTTCCCATTTCTTCACCTTGTTTTATGCTGACCTCCCACTTTTTATGAAATCCTCCCTCAATAAATATGTATATGTGTTGTACGTAGCATAATACAACAAAATTATACTTAAAACCAGGGGCCCTCGAGTTTTACTCCTTGCTGTGATCATTTGCATAATGAAGGTTTTCAGCAATCTACATCCTTTTATTAAGTATCTACAGTAGTGATGCATTAAGGGAATTCGTCTAAGAAATGTTATCCAATTGGAAAGATTGCCTTTTGCCTTTGCTACTACTACTGTTAAAAATTCATTCCCCAATTCTTTCCATAATCCAATAATCCACTTAGGCGGTATTTATTCATTATTGGGGGGAAAACTGCACAGTGAAATCAAGACGGTTTTCATTTTGACACCAACGGCAATGTAATATGCGTGGATTTCCAAATCGGTTTCCTGTTTATTGCTTAATTTGGAAAAAGTGTTTGGAGCGCATCACTCAAAGCCTCAACAAGCTTGATGAGCATCACTTTTACTTGCATACAAGCCTAAAATCAGAAGCGCCAGTGCAACAGAGTCACGAGGTTGTCACAAGCCGTATCCTGAATCATATACTGTGACCTTATATAAAGCTAATACTTGTTACGTGTCATGAAGTGGACAGACAGACGCAGGTGATGGTTTCTGCTTTTATTAAACCCAATGGAGCAAACAAACCAAAGGGTTGGGCAATGCTGAGAAACCGGAGACAGGCTGAGGGTCAGACAAATCAACAACAGGAATAAACTAGACAGGACTTAATCAAGAACCATGAATCAGACATGATGCTGGAGAGAGACTTCACAAGTAACACTGGGAGTCTGGGTTACATAAAAGGAGCAATGTGTTTGCAAGCAGGTGAATTGCATTAGTTATTAGATTGTGAGCAAGGAGAGGAGTTTGACTGAAGATCATGTGATGAGATCACAACAGTTAGGGTTTATAGCACACGGAAAGCTGGGAGGCTGGACGCAAATGCATACAGTAAACTGAGTTTTCTTTATAAGTGCTATAAACTCATGAGTCTACAAATAAGGAAATAACTGTAAAGAACACTTGATCGGAAAAATATTATTCACTTTATCTGCATGTTCTTCAGAGGTTTCCTCCGGGTACTCCGGTTTCCTCCCCATTCCAAAGACATCCATTGTAGGCTGACTGGCATTTCAAAATGATCTGTAACATGTGAATGCGTGAAAGAAAGTGTGCGTAATTGTGCCCTGCGATGGGTTGGCTTTCCATCCAGGATGCCCCTTGTCTTGTGCCCAGAGTCCCCTGGGATAGGCTCCAGGCTCCCTGCGACCCCGTGTAGTATAAGCGATTGTGAATATGGATGGAGTGTATCCATCGGTCCATCCATCATCGGGAATCACAAATTCGATTCTCAAAGCCATCTGTGCTCGACAGACAAGGAAGCAGATTTGTTTGTGCTCACTGGGTGGGACGGATAGCATACTCTCTATGCTGTTAATAACCATGATGTGAGAATGGGTGTGTGCTCTCTTCTACATACATTCTGTAGGCTCACAGACAGCGCTTTCCTCTGAGGGTGTGATGCCGCCCTGTGACACAAGCATGATCAGCAATTTGAGAAGATGCTATTAGCTGGCTTCATGCGTCTTGGAAGAAGCACGTGTTGGCCTTCACCCTCTCCAGCTGGTAGCTGTAGGATGATTGGGCATGCTCGTGGGTGGGAAATACCAGTTGACCAAATTGGGGTGAACAGGTGAACTAAATTCTGCAGCGTTGCACCACTCTCCTATGGCTCACATCTATATATCATCACCCACAACCCAAACTATGGCAGGTTTGGTTCACTTCCTGCAGCTGGGTCAATTCAGTGTCAAGTCACTTTCTCACTGCAATTGCACCACATTACAGTTTAGAGTTCAGTTGGTAGTGGACCATGACCACTCTACTCAGACACTCTGTATTCCTGAAGTGTGAATACTGTGTGCACTCCTTGCCTAAAGGAACCACACCATGGGTAAAAGAACACCAAGGTTTGATTCAAATAGACTGCATATGTTAAAGCATCCTAAGGCACTAGAATTTATTTGGTTGTTTTGCTCTACAAGCCATATCTGGGGGAAAAGAAAGTGATAATGATAGGTTTTAACTTTGAGAGCTTTTTTTTTTTTTAAACATCATTTCACAAATTGCCTTTACTTATACCATGGCATCAAAGCTATTACGACTCCTGTGTTAGCATCATATCCATAAAATGTGCATCCAAATGTATGGCTGTGAATGATTTTTATATCTTTCCTCAAGCTGTTAAGCGCACATTATAATCAAGGAAGGGTTGTTTATGCACTGTAGCTACATTTAATACTTACACATGCCCGTACCATCAACAGTTATTTGATGCGGCAAATATGCGACAGAATCAGCTGTTGAAAATGAAAAATCACGATAATTAGCCCGCCAAACCAGATTCACGTTCAGCAGAATGGTTAAATATTTGCGTAATGCTCTTGGAGTTGGAGAGCAGACCGTTCTTGGTGATTCACCAAGTTTTGTTGACCACTTCATGCGTGTGAATCTATAATGTGTGCTTGAGAAACTGTGGCGCTCCAAGTCCCTAATTCATTCAATGGGCTTCAGGAGGGGTCACTGGCGTAACACAACGAAGAGAAGAAAAGGAGAATGAGTGCAGAATTTCCTTCAGTGTAGAGATAGGAAGGAACAAAATACAATTACGGAATCAGGGACCCTGGAGGTTGCAAAATTAAGTATTATTTAGTTTCCTTCTTCTGTTTGGTGGGAAATTGCACCCTCTGCTTCCACAGAGAACATTTGACCAAGCTCTCAATCTTTCTCAAGGGTCTTTTCAATAAATAGTGAGGTAAATGTTGCTTTATATATCCACTTCTGTCTTCTTGAGCATTATGCTTTTCTACCCTTCAGCTGACCAACTGAAGGCTCCTGTGGCTTTAAGCTGAATGTAAATGAGGATAGTGAAAATTAAGTGATGTATTTATTTATGTATTTATTTATTTTTTCCTTTTAGAGGTAACCAAACCCCTTTATTTCTAGATGTTTTGACAAAGCCGACATTGATAAAACCAATAAACTCCCTCACAGACTTAACATTCAGTTTTTAGACTGTGATTTAAACACATTTATGTATTAAATACCATTTGAGACTAATGTAGAAAATACTAAAGTACTTGGCAGTGGTGGTGCAACAGTTTAATGACTTTGGGTTACTGATCAGAAGGTCAGTGGTTCAAGCAAAAATACCACCAAGCTGCCACTGTTGGGCCCTTCAGCAAGGCCCTTATCCCTCTCCGCTCCAGGGGCGCTGTATCATGGCTGATAATGCGCTCTGCCCAAACTTCTTAACAAGCTGGCATATGCGAAGAAAGAATTTTACTGTTCTGTAATGTATGTGACAAAGGCGGCTTCTTCTTCTTATTATTCTAAACTCACTGGGGTAGCGCATAAAGTCCCTGTGAAGTGCCTTGAAATGTGCAGCATTATTCGATGCGTTGACGTAAATTCCCCTGAAGCAGGAAGTCAGAGCAGGACATATTGAGTGGCACCTCCCCCTTTTCAAATAGCTCAGGCTAAAGTATTTAATACAATAGACGTGAGCCAGAGAAATAAAGTGAATGAATTCAAGCAATTTCCTTCTTAACCAACTTATAGTTGAAAAGCTGAATAAAATTCACACATTCAAAAGGGCCAAAGACACATTTACGACCCACGCCTGCTGAATATGTTCTCCCTTGCTGAACAATGGAAACTCAGGCAAGGTGATATTTATAATGTTAGGGGTGGGACACTTCAGATTTTAGAGAGCATTTGATTGGACTGAAAATCTAAAGAGAAGCTGAAGTGCAGAATGATGTCATCTAAATAGTTGATACGTGTCTGTGGTACAGAGAGACTGTACATTTTGAATTCGTACAAACCGTATAGATAAAGGTTAAGGTTAACATTCATACTAAAAGTCATCGGGACTTTAAAGACGACACCTGTACCTTAAACCACAGGTTCTCAAGTCCAGTATTTTTTTTTATTATTATTTTATTTTATTTTTTTTTTTAGATCCACTGCCCTGAAGCGTTTACAGTTCTCATATTTAATTGATCAGCGAATTATCAAGAAACGTTGAACTGGAATTGAGAACACAAGGTATGCTACGCTAACTTTCCCAAGAAAAAACATTCATAATAAAAGACATATGTATATGTATTGTTAGATTGGGACGCTTTCTATTAAACGTGGCTCTGAAAAACAATCTTTCCTGAAATGAACTAGGTTTCTGTATTGCATGCATCTCAACCATAAGTAAAAGTGTTATAGCATTTTAAAATCCTTTTACCCACAAAGAAGAACATTGCATTCGGAAATTCCATTCTGAGTAACAAGGCCATTTTGAAGGCTGATCTCTGATTAATACTGAATTGATATGAATTTAAGGCACACAGCTATCCAATAACTTGATCAAAGCATGCCATTCACCGCGTGAGGAAATCACACTTTGCTAACAAGGTTTTAGACATTTCTGTCCTTAAACTAACTTTTTTTGCTCCTTACTCAACTTTATAACCTTGTCTGGGATGTCTTCCTGCAAAGATCAAGTAAACCAAAACTTTTCAACACCATTTTGGTGAAATATATTCATAATGTCTTACAATTTAGGTGTCAACAAGTATGTAGAAAAAAATCAGATTTTAAAGCGAAACCTGATTTTTCATATTGTTTGAATTCAGCTACCACGACATCCGACAGGTTTTCACAGACCATCACACATGTTCTTGGATGTAGCCAAATAAACTAGTCTACCTACCATTTTCACACCAGCGTGAATCATAATTCAAGTTTGCTCTGCCATATCATTGTGCCTTCCCCCTCCCCCCCTAAAATGAATCACTTGGCTGAACAACGAATCTCGGTCCTCGTCAGCGCAGATCAAATTCTCTACCCAGCAGTCGGTGATAACTAGTGGCTGACGAAACGTTGCAAAATTTCTGCATGGCAGTTGGTTTGGTATTCGTTACAGACCTCTCAAGGCTCTGAAGTCATGTGGCTGGGTCAACAGTCCATTATGGCAACAATCACTAAACACCTCAGAACCCTGACCTCTTGCCTCTGTAACGGTTGAGTGTCGCGACGGTCTCTCTACTCCGGTTTTCTTCCAAATGGTTCAGTGCTGCTTAAAAACAACCTTTGACCTCAATACTCTTTCAGAATATATAGCAAGGGAAGAAAAGAGAATACTATTATTATAATATATATATATATATATATATATATATATATATATATATATATATATATCACACACACACATACATACACACACACACACACACACACACACACACACACACACACACACACATCTAGTACCAAGAGATGGAGGGAAAGAGAGATGGAGGGAGAGAGAGATGGAGGGATAGAGAGATTATGTTTCCATTTTACTGCGGAAAGAGCTATAAATCTCAGTAGAGCTGAGGCCAAAAAATAGTCTCGTCTGTCCAAGTGAGGCTGCTGCGAGATAATTAACCAGGAGCAGCTCGAGACACACCGAATAGCCTTCTCCTTTAAAACACTGAGTGTGGTAAGAGAGAGAGAGAGAGAGAGAGAGAGAGAGAGAGAGAGAGAGAGAGAGAGAGAGGGGGAGAGCCTGATGAGCTCTTTTAAATGGATTGATTCTCTCGGCAGAAACTGGTTGTGCGCTTTGTTGCCTTCTGATTAATTCTCGGCAACTACACACATCCTGTTGTTCTCCTCTCACACTCACTGCTCTTTCCTTTCTTTCCCCTCATTCATCTTTGAAGCAACACCTTTCTGCACATCAATTTCTTTCCTTCATTCTAAGCAAAGAAAGCTATGGGATGGAGAAGAGATCAGTGGAACACACACACACACACACACACACACACACACACACATACACATACACACAATCCAAGCTGCCAAAGATACACAAGATTGACACGGTGCAGCTAGTAAATAGAACATGGAGGCAGTCCTGCTGTAATCCAATGATTAAAAAAAAAAAGAAAAAAAAAGCCCAGGACATATTTGGTGATTCATCTGCTAATTTAGTTGGCCAATGGAGATATAAAAATAACGTAGATAATTAGTAACACAACCTTACATTATGTCCATACATGCAAGCAATAAGTTGTTTGTTTTCTTTTCTGGTAAATAATAATAATAATAATAATAATAATAACAACAATAACAACAACAACAACTTCAAATTAAAACTTTCACTAGGCTAACTAGATAGCATTTCGAAATAAAGTTATAAAATGCATGATGAAGTCAAAATTCGAATATATTTAGAGACTCCGTAAGTTGTAATATTTTGAGAATAGTTATAATATCCTGATCAATAATCAAAATATTTCAATAATAAAGCTATAATAAAATGTTGCAATATTTAGTGAATACAGTTGTAATATTCTGATTAAAAAAATAAATAAATAAATCTATATTTTAATAAAATCAAAAAATCATGAGATTAAAGCCAAACTATTTAGAGAAAAAATATGAGAATAAAGGTCTTAAATGTTTGGAGAATAATCTCTCAATATTTCAAGAATTGTTGTTGTTGGCATCCGTCTGTCTCGAGAGACAATGGGAACTTTGCGCCTGGTAGAGTCAGTCTGAAGTGACCTCTCCAGGGCGCAAGCC
>JAFFST010049240.1:135894-146384 GCA_022414735.1 Noturus placidus | reverse complement strand
TACATACATACATATTTTACACACACACACACATATACACATATATATACACATATATATATATATATATATATACACACACACACATACATACATATTTTACACACATACACACACAAACACACACACACACACAGGGGTCTGTCTCAAACCACACACTGATTTTAGATAATGTCCTTTTCACCAAGAAACGTTGGAAAACATTATCTAAAAGCTAACCAACAGCTTTTTTGGGCTAATCTCTCATTAACAAGCATGCCACAACTCAATACAAACACGTTTCATGCTAACAGATTGCAGTGATTGATAATTAGACCTCTTAAATGCAGGCTGTATCTGAAAGTTTAGATTTGTCGGGAATTTCAACAAATTGGTTCGTAGTAAGAGAAAAGATCACTGATTTATAACATTTATAACATTAACTAACGATAATTCACATACAAATACATGATTAAAGAGAAATGTAACGATGTTCGAATGTAGTGAGAAGAAAGTGGAGATTTTTCTTTCGAAATGTAAGTAAGTAAGTTAAGAAAAGTACAAAGTAATTGTTTGATGCTTCCAAGCTCTGTTCGTTATGTTGTTTGGTATCCTAAACAGACTTGCTTATGAAGTTTTGTTCACTGTATGACACACTTGGCTTTAAAAGTGAACAAAAAGACATACGAGAACCAAAAAGAGTGGCGTTCTTCTTGATAACAGGCTTACTTCTAATACCAACCAAGTACATCAACCTCAGATAGAACGTGTTAATAGTTTAAAATAAGTTATTTGAGTACCAGCTTATGTACAAATTATTTTATTAAATAAATAATGCATTTTGTGATTTGCGAGCGATGCCTTCGCTTCCTGCTTACTTAACTCAAATTCAAAGTTGACCATTTTGCCTTATTTTTAAATTCTGTCATTATTATTATTCTGTCACTTGATTTCTCGATATTTTCACTTATTATAAGATAAGGCTGATTATTTTTGAATTATTGCAATATTTCAAGATTCGTACGTCCTTATTTTTGACTTGTATTAGTTTGTGTTCGACTTGGTACTTTGATACGTATTTTGGCAACTCAAATTCCAAATCTCTTATCTTGAGTTAATGTCTCATGTATTTTTTTTTTTTTTACTTAATATTCAACACCATTAGTAACTGGGCTTGGCGATATGACCATTTCATAGCGTGAGTGACAGATTATAGACCCTTTCCCGTCGATCTGCCCAACAGCAGCTAAACACAGTCCCGACACTCTACACACAGAAACCCAACAGTGTCCTGACTCATCTTATAAACAGACTTATCAAATAATTAATTTGTTTATACCGATTCAAAATGTCCAATAAGTCATTTTAAATTCCGCCGTTGGAAGGGAACGCCACTGTACTGCAAGAAAGGGGTAATTGAATATTTGCTTATATTTCTTATTCTGCACAATGTTTCCCAATTAGTGAGCAATCCACATGTTGCTATAGTGGAATTCATTTGACACATACTATCCATCTAAGGGTTGATAATTCACATAAAACATTTGCATATGGTCAAGGTCAAGACTCTTAAATATTTAGATACTAAGCTGAAATAACGAGATAGCATTTCAGCCTTTATTTTTCACAACTTGCAAATCAGCGTTTCTGTACAAACTGATCTGGAATAAGAGCTAACTCACTTTGTTCCACGATATTTTTTTGTCTGAGCTCGGCCGTACCAGTCCAATCGCATTATGGGATTTTGATTTAGTGTCCATCGGTTGCATACTGCAAAACCTCACCGGAAGCAGTACACCATCCGGCTATTTCTCGCCTATTGAGAATTCGGACATGCTACTCTACTGGTGTACTGTTTGTTGCCTAGCGTGTAGTAAGGTAGTACACGATTTCGGATGCAGCCCATTTGTTTTCGTCATAGCCTTACTATGCATCTCATGTTGGAGAAATCCTTCATCAATCCATCCATCCATCTCTCGCTTTTCCTACCTACCCATCTTGTTCAGACGATTTCTCAGCATGACTCATCTGGTTCTAAAGAAGTCGGGGGTAACAAGCGTCATAGGAGATGCCGAGGAGAGAAATAATATCGTTCTGAACGCGTGGGAGATGGGCTGAAACAGGCTATCGCCTCCAACAGAGCGCTGTGCAATCTTCCAAAGCCAAAACAATTTACACTCGTAGATTGTTGTTAGAAGTGCTTGTCGAGGATCAAATGATGCTCTGTGTGTTTGGAATAGTCAATTTCCCAGAATGCACAGCATGTCTTTCGTCCCTGATGAATTAAGCATCCTAGATCAGGGTGACGACTGATGTGCTCATCTAGATTCATTATAGGATGCGGAATATGATGAAGTTATTTAGTGGCTTGTGAGCTGCACTTTTCATAGTGTGAAGGAAAAAGCAAAAAAAGAAAAACCTACTCAGTACAAGGACAGTTTGCATACATGAAGCTATTAGACTCCTGGGTGCTGAGCGAAATTTATAAATGTATATTTATTTATTACCATTGTGATAATCACATCATATCATTAGTGCTATTATTGCTGTTATGGTTAATGCTGGTGGTTATTTTTTGCCCATAGACCCACCCCAACCCCCAACTCAATCTGAGCAACTTCTCTGTAAATATTATTATATATTTGCCAACTGTTAGTCATAATTTTAAAATGGTACTGTTTATTTTATTAGGCTGTTTGAGAGACATATTTATAAGAAATTGGGATGGTTGTGTCATACATCTGGCAACCCTGAGCAGCCGTTACTTCTCATGTGGTTTTTAAAATCAGGTGTCCGAGAAGACACAGTGCTTTTATCATAACTACATCAAATTTTTTAAATGCCAGGTAGCGAAATTACTTTTCCCCCATTCAATAGTTACTGATTAAATAGCTACTTTTGAAAAACAAAATCGATGAATTCTTCATAAAAGACAGTAGCCATATTTCATAAGAGCAGTGAGCTAGAAATAACTAGTTTCTCAGTACAAGTTCATCAAACTCATTCAGGTGATGTAAAATTCTCCTTTTGCTTATATGTTTATTCGTATTGTTTAAGAAACAGCAGGGTCACTAATTATTAGACGTTCCCAAAATATTGTACCCGCTCGTCTATTCAGGCCACAAACTCAGTTTCCCGCCCTGCACTGCAGCCTTCAAACATGACCACCATGGACCGCATTTCCCCAGAACACTCACACATTGACACGTTCAATCTCACCTTCATTCTAATCACGCACACCACACTCCATCACAAAATCACCTGGACAGCCTATCATTCTGGGCCTCCCGTGGATGGAGAAGTATAACCCCACCATTTCATGGACTAACAAGGAAACTCACCAAGTGGCCGCTATAGTGCAACACTCACTGCATTCCTCAATCAGAGCTTCTCATCACCAGTACCTCTATTGAAAGCCCAGAGAATCAAGCCTCCTTCACGATTCCTCCTGAATATAAGGATCTAAGTACTGTCTTCAGCAAGACCAAAGCCAGCGGGTTACCTCTCCACTACCGCACTATTGAGCTGCTCCCAGGATCCACGCCTCCTCACAATCGCATTTACCCCTTTCACTCATAGAACAGCAGGCAATGGAGAGAGAGTCTTGCAAGTACAAGAAGCACTACAGCAAGGACACATCACACCCTCTACCTCTTCAGTTTCTGCAGGCTTTTTCTTCATGGAGAATGAGGAGGATTTGGACCGTGCATTGATTACAGGTGTTTAAACCAGTGCATAGTAAAGTATCGCTACCTCCCAGGGACTAAAGGTCCCTGCTGCCCTAGCACAACTACGCTCAGCCAAGATATTGTGGCTCAGGTGGTAGAGCGGGTTATCCACTAATCGTGGAGTTGGTGGTTCGAATCCCGGCCCGGGTGATCCCATGCCGAAGTGTCCTTGGGCAAGACACTGAACCCTAAGTTTCCCCCAATGGCAAGCTAGCACCTTGCATGGCAGCTCTGCTACCATTGGTGTGTGTGTGCACCCGTGTGAACACTTGAACAGCGATCCTCTGTCATTTTTTTTTTTTTTTTTTCGATAGGTCACCGATTTCTACACAAAACCGACTAGGAAGCTTTTTTGTAATGTTACTAGCTTGTTACACACATGTTCACGGTGTATTTCTAAACGCATTACCATACTATATCAAAACTAAAAAAAGAAAACAAGAAAATGGTTACAAAAAAAAATAAAAAAAATCAGCAAATAGGTTTAAGTGTTCATTAAGTAGCTAGCTAGATTAGCTACATGTATAGTGGACTACTGCTGGAGTGTTAGTTTGCTAGCTTGTCTTAGTAGGTTACTATTCCAAATGTAAACATATGAATGTGTTTTTTTTTATTTTTTAAAGATAAAAAAGTGTTTCTAAATTGTATAAAAACTATTTAAAGTATTAAGTTTCGAGTCAATTTTACTTGCTGTAGCTAAATGTTAGCGCACTGCTAGCTAAAAATTAAACACAGTCCGCCATGTTAAATGGAATTTTCTGGGCTCTGGGATGAAAAGTTTGAGAACAAATGTAGAGAAAATGTAGTTGCAGGTTTTGCACTAATATTAGATTTTCCATGCTAACATTTGTGACTCTGGCTACATAACACCAGTAACACCTACAAATTAAAATGAAACCAGTGAATCCATGTATTATTACATTTACATTTATTAATTTAGCAGACGCTTTTATCCAAAGTGACTTACAAAGGAGAGCACAGTCACACACCAAATGGTAGCAGAGCTGCCATGCAAGGTGCTAGCTTGCCATCGGGGGCAACTTAGGGTTCAGTGTCTTGCCCAAGGACACTTTGGCATGGGATCACCCGGGCCGGGATTCGAACCACCAACCCTACGATTAGTGGATTAGTGGACAACCCGCTCTACCGACTGAGCCACAGCCGCCCTTATCTTATTTATATGAATATGTTCCTCTCTGTGCATTACGTAATGCGAAGATCGGGCTGTGAGGCTTTTGGCCTGCATGTGCAAGCGTGCGTTGGGCTATCGCCGCTCCCTGCAGATGCTTCTGAACATAAAGCTATTTGTGCCTTAAGTCGGTCTCACTGTCTATCTCCATCTTCAGTCACACTCAGACACATGCCTCCAGTCCCTCCATTCCATTTAATCGGTTCCACTGCCTGAAGAGAATAGTCAGATGTGAAAGTGGGAATACATTTAGCATGATGAGATCCCTCCTTCTCTCTCCCCTCACCAACCCCATCCTCATATTTCCACTGGCGGTTCCAGCTCTCATCGAGCTCCCGTGACTACACGCACATTACACAAACATACATATTCAATTTCTATCACAGCAGCTCTGACATTTAAACACGCTCACGCCTAACGACCACACTATTGTTTCTATAGTAACGACTAATTCACATGGACTTTCGTGAAGGATACTCCACGTAAACGAACCCGAATAAATAAATTCACTTGAAAAAAATGTGTTATTGAACAAAGAAACGCGTATAACCGTACAGTTGATGTGGTGACATTTTTTGCATTTGAGAGGTTTATGGGACATTTATTGAAGGAGTCTTCAGTGTCAGTGCTTTGTAATGATCGACCGTATGCTTCGTAATAGAAAACAATCGACGCTGGTAAGGGAACGGCTCTTTGTAGCGGTTATAATATAGCTGTTCATTCCACAGCATTAAAGATGATCAGATAAAGATCATTTTATTAATCCCTAGATGGAGAAATTAGGGTGTCACAGCAGCAATAAAACTATATAAATAAATAAGGAGAACAATACAGGGATATATATAAAGGTATAAATATGTATAGATACAAGTGCAGACTCACACACTCACACCACAATGTACAGTCCCACTATATAAATATCCCATAAACATATCACATTTACACAGTACAGTTTACACAGTACTATAGTTTATACAGTATTACATACAAATTGTATAAATGTAACTAGAAAGTTGCTCTTTGAAAGAAAATCAAAGTAAATAGCTGTGGTACAAGAGAAACTTACCATTATAGATATACGGTTATTGGAAAATAGTTCACTTTTACAGTGGTAACATTAAATCGCAGCACTCCGTGAACGCCACTGAATATTTTCCTATAACAGCACACTATGTAGTGTTTTATTCTACTGTATATTCCTTGGGATGTGTCTCACTGTGGTCAAACACACACGCAAATCACATCTACAAAAACAAAATATGGTATTTAAAGTGCATACAGCCACAACTACATTGCCATATGATATTTAACATCATAAGGTGGTAATATATTAATTATTACAAAAATAAATAAATAAATAAAACCATAACTTTTATTAACAGGTGTGTTAAAACTTTTGACCGGTAGTTTACATAAAATCTAAAATTCACAATGTAACAAAGTGTGTGCGCATGTAAAGCTGCAACATTCTTTTACATTTTATTTAGACCTGTTCAAGGTTAAATAGTCATTCGAGAAGAGCCAGACACACATTCTACTTTAATAAAACCATCAGTAAAATCCAATTCATGCTTTTAAATCAAGGTTTCTCCTTGCACAATGCATTCTGTCCACATGCAAAACGACACCATCCTCATTTGAACAGACAATAAAAGGGGTTTTCACACAGCGCACTGTAGTGTGTGAAGAGGTTTGTATAATCAATAGTCCATCCAATTAAAAGCAGGCCCATTAGCATTGACTGATGATTTAAACAGTTTATTATTTCATGGATGCACCGTGGCTTCGGCATAATATACATGAATAGTGAAAAACAAAAAGAATTAAGTAAATGTTGGAATGGACCATTGATATATTCAGTAATTACTTAATTCATTAAGCAAGCTATATTTAACATTTGAATGAATTAATGGCCCATTACAATAATGTTACCTTTTAATTATTATTATTTTTAAACGTCAACACTCCCAATCTCTCCGATGATGAAAAATAAAGTTGAATTATGTTTAAACGTTGAATTGTTAATGGTTTAAAAAGGTTTAGCACTGCAGTGAATCTCAAAGCAATATGATTTGATCACTTTATGTTCCAGATTCATGGTCACATTGGACAGACTTCAAGCAGGTTGTTAGGCTGTTTTCCAAATCGCTCTCTACTCACTACTACGGTGTTGGAGTATCTACAGTGCAATGCATTACAATTTTATCGCGTATTACAATTACGAGGGACAGACGTAGGTCCGTGTTCAAAACTCCGTAATCCTGGATTGAAAAGCTGAGACATTTCCAAGCTGCCGTTGTTGGAATCCCTCAAATATTCATTTTAAGCATCGACAAATAGGATACATATAAAAACCTTTTTAATCCATACCATTGGCTCAGCGTTTAAGAGTTTCTCCAGACAACTCGACTGCATCCTGTCAGGTGCTATAAGCTGAAAGTGCTGTGTTGCATGGCTAATTGTCCCTATTAATATATAATAAAGGGGCATTAATTGCATGGCCTCCTGGGACTTAATGGCACTTGCTAACAGGCAATTAGATCAGATTTCTCTTTTTAAAACTGCACACTCTGGATAGGTCTTTCATCTTTGAGAAAGAGGGAGCAAGTATGACACAGGCCCAAGTGTCAAATTAAATGAACACATTTCTTGGAAAGACTCCATCTATTAGAGCATAGGACAAAAAAAAAAAAAAAAAGGATAAAAAAGAACAAACATTAACACACACAAGGTTTTTGCTAAACACTGCACCAGTTGTGTCAAGGTCACTTCAGGGGTCATTTAGCAAAAACCTTGTGTGTGTTAATGTTTGTTCTTTTTTATCCTTTTTTTTTTTTTTGGGGGGGGGGGGGGGAATAAATAAACAACAACAAAAAACACTTCCTTTCTGACTGATGGAGACAAACATACACGCATACATCCACTGGGGCACACCAATTGCTCCGGAGACAGAGGGAGCAAATGCAAAAGGCAATTCAAATGAAATTGGCTGCAGTAAATGACACTCGATTACCATCTTAAATATACTGTCAAAAAGCAATTTGTGCTATTCATGCTGGAGGCCTGGAATTTGCACCTTATTAGGGAGCCTGGACTATCATTAGGATCTCATTCTTTCCGATTTCCTTCCCTCTCGCTGTCATTCTTATCCGGGGGGTGGGGTTTAAATCCAACTGAGAAAGTCATCGCAATGAGATTATATGTCAGGAGAGGAGTGCGGTTTAGCCAAACTCCAGACGTCACTCTGTGTTACAATGATCTAGAATCAGCTCTTCATAAATAAAGACATTTCCGTGGCTACTTGAGTGCATTTGATATACACTGTAGTGCCACACAAAAGTTTATTATTTTGAAATAACAGCATGTCCTGAAGTGTTTTATTTGTCTTACTCCACAGTAAGTTGGCAACGAGGTCATTTTATGTAAATTAAAAAAAAAAATGCCGTAATTTTTATCTATTTATAGTCACATTCAATAATGTGGAACGTCCACGAAACAGGTTAGTTCCTGTTAAGACTTCGAACAAGATCAAAGCATCTACAAATAGTCATGCCCTCGTGTATGCTTTGAGGTTAATAAAGCAAAATAAATAAATAAATAGATAGATAGATGGATAAAAACAGGGGCGCACGGTGGCTTAGTGGTTAGCACGTTCGCCTCACACCTCCAGGGTCCGGCACTCGAGTCTCGCCGGGGCCATGTGTGTGCGCGGAGTTTGCATGTTCTCCCTGTGCATTGGGGGTTTTCTCCGGGTTTCCGGTTTCCTCCCCCCAGTCCAAAGGCATGCATGGTAGACTGATTGGCGTGTCCAAAGTGTATGAATGGGTGTGTGAGTGTGTATGTGATTGTGCCCTGCGATAGACTGGCACCCTGTCCAGGTTGTACCCCGCCTTGTGGGATAGGCTCCAGGTTCCCCGTGACCCTGATAAAGGAGTAAGCGTTAGAGGATTGATGGATGGATAAATAAAAAAAACAGCTTTACTATTGATCATTACAAACCTCTGACAATGGAGACTCCTTACATTAATGTTGAATAAATCTCTTTTTACAGAAAAATTCACCACGATCGGTGTAAATGTGGTGTACAGCGCTTCAGAATCTGCAAAAAATATTTACATTTCCCCAGAAGACAAAATGATCTCGATCTAGCCGAAAGTTATCGTTGCATAGCAATAATACTACGTGGAGAAAAAGCAGCGTGCCCAGGAAATGATCCATACGGCGATGGAGGTGATGAATGCATCTGCTGTAGGATCGACGCACAGCACAGAGCAAAAGTGTTACATTACTGAGTCATTACTTGTATAGCAATTGTAGAGCACTTGCATTAAAAGTTGTGTAGCCCTGCAAAACTATGTTCTTGACCTGAGACTACATCTGTTTACAGTTTGAGATTGATTTTAGTTCCACTCTTTTGCACGGTTTTGCACAATAATCTTTAATAAATGTGGAAATACGTTTACATAAACAGAATAAAGGCCTAGTTCATTACTTGACTGGCGTTTTGCATATTATAATAGTTTTCTAGAACTTTACACAATTTGGATAATTGGATTTTTAAAAAATAATTAATTTGATTGTTTCAGAACTAAGTGAAGAATATTATATTTAATATTGCTTTTCTTTTGTGTTAATTTCAATAAAAAGTGTGATCATTTTATTTGTTTGTAGTTTCTCAATTCAGATTAATTAAATTCATGAAAGGAATGGAAAAGTCTAATATTAATGCAATTAATTTTTTATAAAAAAAAGATTTAAAATAAATAAATAAATAAATAAATAAATAAATAAATAAATACAGACAAAACCAAAATTAAATCATTAATTTTCGGTTTCGGTCCAGAGTTTTCCTTACGGTACATCACTAATCTCAACATCATGTAGACACTGTCGGAAAGTTCAAATATGCAAAAGATGCTGGAAAAGCAAAGAACGTGCAGGACCTGGAGAATTTGTTCTGAAGAACAGTGGGTAGTTTAACTGCTCAGGACAAACAAGAAACTCATGAAGAACTCTCATAAAAACAGTCATCGTTCATCTAGGTAACGACACAGTGTTAATAATCAAGGGTGTGTAAACTTTTAAACTGGTTCACTTATGTAAATTCAGTTATTATTGTGTCTTGTGGATTATATTTGAAAGAGCTTATTCAGGGCAGAACTAAGTACTAATAAAAAGAAATGTGATTTTTAAGATCTTTAATTCTCAATATTTAACCTTTTGCAGATTCTGCAAGGTGTACGTAAACTTATGACCTCATTTCAATACAATGGCTTACAGACAATGCTATACACACACACACACACACACACACACACTATACATATATATACACACATATACATACAGTGCCTTGCGAAAGTATTCGGCCCCCTTGAACTGTTCGACCTTTTGCCACATTTCAGGCCTCAAAGATAAAGATATAAAACTGTAATTTTTTGTGAAGAATCAACAACAGGTGGGACACAATCATGAAGTGGAATGAAATTTATTGGATATTTCAAACTTTTTCAACAAATAAAAAACTGAAAAATTGGGCGAGCAAAATTATTCAGCCCCCTAAAGTTAATACTTTGTAGCACCACCTTTTGCTG
>JAFFST010049240.1:95644-125022 GCA_022414735.1 Noturus placidus | reverse complement strand
GGGGGGGGGGGGTGGTAACATACGTTTTCTACTCATTCATATGTAACGCTTTGGTTTTAGAGAGTTTCTGATGCACATTCAGACTCTAGCATGTCTACAGGTCAGCCAATAGAAGACAGCGTCTGCGGTGACACTTCAGTCATTTATCTTGATTTTGGAGGAAAGACAGATCATTGTCTGTTGCACCCAGATCTTCACAATCCAACTCTCTAAATCTATAGGCAAGCCTCAAGATCAGCTTAATGCCTGTATTAGCACAAAAAGGTACACATTTTATTATAATATGAACGATTATGGAGTTAGTTTGATAAATGTATGTGCATTTTCCAAAAAATAAACACAATCTTACTTCCTAAACTGTCCTTTTTTAACGTAAAGTTCTCACCCAATATATGCTAGATCCATCTATGTACCCATCTATGCACACATGTACAGACGCACACCTATTATAGCCGGATTCACAAAGAATGCAAACACCCCCTGAAGCACAGTACAACAACATTTCCACTTCTGCTAGCCGGCAAACCAGCGTGTGAGACTCCTGGAGGCAGTGGATATAGAGGCCACCGTATAACAATATATTAATAATGTATGCAAGTGCACTGTGCTTTCCTTGGTCATTACCTTGGCTGTTCCACTGCTGCCCCGAGGACATCAGAGAGACAGAGTGAGAAGAGAGCGTGAGAAAGGCAAGAGCATAAACGATGCAGCACATCAAATCCAGAGGCAACGGCCTCAGTCACAGGTACGCCCACGCTGCGTGTGTGTATGCAAGCATGCTGCTGTGAGGGTCAAACACGCAGCTCGATGCGCTTCATTTTGGAGCGCTGCCACTCCTGCTCATAGGAGAGCGAACGGGCCAAGATCAGAAGTGCACGAATCCATCCTTTGAGCACAAAGCAAGATACTTAAATCAGCCGGTCACTAAAATTCAGGAGGAATTAAACTAGAAGATTGAATTCAGTGGAGGATGAAGAACAAAGAGGATACAAGACAACGAAGAATCACAAGCATTATGTTAAAGCTCTGTTCATATTAAGGTTAAAGCCTTGACCTCAGAAACACTCCGAATAGAAAATAAACAACTTGACCTTTAAAAGGCAGTACATTATTTCAGAGACACGTTTTTAAATATAATCGGATACTCATTTATTATTTATCCCACAATTTAAAAAAATTACTTCATTTTCTTCTTCAAAGAACTAGACGAAAACGTGGCTGAGAATTCAGCCAGGAGTGGATATATTTTTTTTTTTGGGAAAGAGAAGAAAAATAAATAAATGAATAAATAAATAAAGTATCAGAAAGAATATGCCAGGGAAATTTAATTAAGACATACATGATGCCAATTAAAGATTAGACCGTGGTGTGACAGGGTCCCCCTATTTGGCATTAAGATGGAAAGCACACGCGCGCACACACACACACACACACACACACACACACACACACACACACACACACACCTGTCCATCAGAAAGTTAATTCTGCCTTGTATACAACAGGATTAGAGACCAGCCAGTGCTTTTAACATGGATTGGGTCAGCGGTGTGAAAAGGTTCTCTACATTTCAATCTCTTTTGAAGCAAGAGCTCACAAATCCTCCATCTCTCTCTCTCTCTCTCTCTCTCTCTCTCTCTCTCTCTCTCTCTCTCTCACACGCCTGCTGTGTTCATTCTCTATCCAGTTTAAAGAAATAGGTTGATGAAAAATGAATTTTTTACGTAATGGAAGTCTTCCTCAGTTCAAATATCAATATTTATCCCACCGTGCTGTTGAATTCTCGACTCTGCTTTGTTGATTCATGTCCTATAATAGCAGCTTGGACCACATTTCTGCACTCATTCAAATACATTAATATTTGTATAAACACCACACAATTATTATTATAATTATTTCTTTATTTTTTATAAATAATGTTTTTTGGTGCCGTTTTATGTGAGGACATATGGAATGATTATTTATCGCCATTGTAACGTACAGTACACCGATCAACCTGAACATTAAAAAGTTGATTATCTCCTTGTAATGGCACCTGTCAAGGGGTGGGATATGTTTATTAGACAGCGAGTGAACAGTCAGTTCTCAAAGTTGATGTGTTGGAAGCAGGAAAAATGGGCAAGCGTAAATATCTAAACGACTCTCAGAAAGGCCTATTAGAGATGGCTAGACGACTGGGTTGGAGCATCTCCAAAACGTCAGGTCTTGTGGGGTGTTCCCGGTATGCAGTGGTCGATATCTACAAAAATCGGTCCGATCCCACAGCACACTTGACACAGACAATGACGGAAAGGTGTCGGAACACCGTGCACCATGGCATGCTCCCCCCCCCCTCACAGATTATTTTAGATATAAATCAAGATGTACAAGCATGCAGAGAACTTGGATGCAAGCAAAACTGTCTGTTTTTGTGTATTGTTCAAAGTCTCCCAAGCATGTATAATTTTTAAGATGGACCACAGCCGGAGTGACTAATTCCCAGTAGGCCACTCATAAATTGGGCCGGCAGACTTGGCACTCTCTCTCCTTCTCTCCATGCCCCACACACGCACAGAAGAAAGCATGCGTGTTACATTACTGCATGATTGATAAACTTAAGTAACTAATTACACTAAATTTGTATTTAAAGCAGTGCATCAGTTACTTATTTATTAAAAAGTCAGTCATTCTCTCTCTCTCCCTCTCTCTCTCCCCTAATTCCCAGCCACTTCCCAAAGTTTAACTTCATCGCAGGTCTAGTAGTATGTGTAGTATTTCAGAGTATGTGTGTGAGAGAATTAAAATGTAAATTAAAATGTACAATACATTTTTGGATGAAATATTCCTTAAGCCACCCTGTCCAGGGTGTACCCCTACTTGTGCCTGATGCTCCCTGGGATAGGCTCCAGGTTCCCCTGTGACCCTAAAAAGGATAAAGCGGTATAGAAGATGGATGGATATTCCTTAAACCACAACATTTATTTTATTTTTATTATTCATGCTTATACATATTACATATAAAGCTTAAAATGCCAAATCTGGCTTAAAGTAAAAAAAAAAAAAACTAAAACAAAAAAGGCTCCTTTCTTATACGCACTTTCCACTGCAGCCATTCAACCTGTCCAAGTAATTTAATTAGCCATCAGTCAATCAACACAAGCCTCAACCCACTAATGTCCCGGTCATGACCCACAAGGAATCACATTTCATCTCAAATTGACCTGTAATGCCTTATGACAAATTAATAATCATGTCATCACAGAATCCCTTGACGAATAGCAGGGGACCTAGAGGTCCGGGACGCTCTCTGGTGTCATTCAAATAGAGGCAGGAGGAAGTCGTACGACCTGATACCTCTGCGGGGAGTTAATGAGAGTGACTTTGCATAGTAGAGATGCACAACCATAATGAACTCTAAAAGAGGTGCCCTAGAATGAAAAGACAAGGGACAGAGAGGCTCATGTGCTTAAAGCAGGGCAAGTGCTAAATATGCACAGTATATGTCAATGCTTATTTTACATACTGCACATCTGAAGACAGAACCCGTGTAAGACATTAATAAATATTTCAGAAGTTCACAAAGAGCAAGCAATTTTTTGTCCCATTAGAGCAATGAATCATTCCGAGTTACTGTTTACTGGAACTGTGGGAATGAGCACCAACACATACAAACCCATACACAGAAATACAGGGCAATGCACAAAGTTTGATTTATTTTAAACCTGAAACAGTTCTACCAAAAACTAATTCCCCCCCCACCCTAGGAAATCTGCCTGTTTGGGTTTCAAAAGTTTGCTCCCTTCATCTTTTAGGTGCGAAGGCTATTGTTGCAAACATGACAGGAAGGCAGATTAGCATTGTGTACACTGCATGTCTAAAATAATCACACTCAAACCATTTTGTTGAACTGTTGGAGATGTCAGAAAGAATTGTTTTTGTGTTTTCTTATTCTGTATGATGCATTGTCACATGAAAAAAAAGGGGACAAAAGGAGGTCACAGTGCTAAAAACAGTGGCAGCGGACATCTTGAAATAGCACATATAGTAGTTTGTTACTACCTGCAAATGTGAGACTCGGGTAAAGTTTGAAAGTAGAATAAATGATCGTGTATTCAAATGAAAATATAACTCAGAACTTTTTTTTTTTTAAACGTTTGTGTGTATAACTACTATTACTATGACAAATAATTAGCCAAGTGTTTTCCTTGCTTGTTAGCAACATTAGCATCATAACTCCAGTAAAGAATACTTAAGTGTCAAATATCTCTTGTGGATTGACAAAAAGGTCATTGCTGTGTGTCGTGCTCCAAAGCTAGTCCGGATGAAGGAGGCAGTAAGCCGAGGGCTACCGTCCTGCCTTTAACCTTCTACTGACTTCATGCAATGACACACACACAAAGGATAGAAGAAAGAGAAGGAGTAAACAAACAGACACATCAAAACTACACTTCAGACAGTACAGATTCTGTCCCAGAAACTCCAAGAACATGTGCACAGATACAGTATCTCCCCTAGAGAGTGTGGCAAAAACAATACTTGTTCAGGAGAGCAATCAATATAGATTTCAATGGTGGGATTTGCACCATCCATGCAAGTGCATAATGGTTGTGTCTTGGCAGTACATTGGTTTGACATGTAACTCAACTTCATGTGAATGAATCTGTACACGGCTTTGTGTTTAGCCAATCAGGAGACGGTAGACAAGAAGTGAGAAGGCTTTTCATTTGTTTCATAGTATCATGTGATATAACTACATAGCATTAGTAAGGAATAAAACATAACAAGGCATGCTATTGTAGGAAAATACTCAACCCCATGGTGGTGTGATGCAGACTTTCAAGAACAAAGTTTGTTACCACTCTGAAGTTGATTATTATCCAACAACATGTCCCAAAACTGCGTATTCCCTTTACACCATGGCAGTGTGTCAGTGATTACAACATAATGGACAAAACATCATACTTTTACATTTATCCATTCATAGTTACATTTAATTTTGTGGACCATCCTCATCACTTACACTCTTACAGTTATAAACAATCAATCTCAAGTTATAAGCCAAAACATAAAGCTATAAACTGAAAAAAGTGAAAAATCGTCTGGACTCCAGCTAGCAGAGTTTAGAAGCTAGCCAACTATGCATGAAATTCAAACCAAGAACTAGGAAACTACACCATTAACAAGTGGTATAACAAGTTAGTTCATGTTAGGCTAGTTATTTTACTGTGTAAACCACTAGCGAAGGTCACTAGCAAGCAGACAGACATGAAACTATTATACTGCATAAAACAAAATTGGTGGTTATTGTGCAACAGATAGGGAAAGAGCTAATTACTGGGTAGGATATAGTAATGGCTTAACTGGTTGTTATTTATTTCTGTTTTCAATTGCTAATGCATGGCTAGTGAGATTATGCAATCTACCCAAAACGATAGACAACCAAGAACAAGCTAGCCAGTGAAAGAAAAAAAACATTATGATGAAGAAAAAATAAATAAAAATAAATAAATAAATAAAGAAGATGTGGCTGTAGTTTTTTTTTTTTTTTTTTTTTTTTTTTTTTTTTTGCTTTGATGCAACATTGAACTTCACTCCCATTAGCAATAAGCAGACAAGTGGAGACATATTGTAAGAAATATCTCCTGATAGATCTAAACTGAAATACAGGAAAGGCTTTGTAAGACATGAGTGTAAACAGAAGTGTGATTCTTTGCTTAAAAAGGTCCACATGACCTTTACTAACCCAGAAACTCTCAGCTACACAGTGCATATGTAATAAATTGAGGTTTGTGTTCAGAACAGAGTAAAGATTCCTCAGCTTCCGGCTGAATTGCTTAGAATTTGGCCATTTAGGAAGACCAACTGCTGATCAAATCTTTGCAGTAGAAATATTCAGAATATTATAGTGTTTAGGTAAAATGCTCAGACATACACAAAGTAAAAAACGTTTTACATACATGCGTTTCTTTAAATAAATAAATAAATAAATAAATAAATAAATAAATAAGAAGAATATTGTGGAAAAGTATTTTTTTTTTCAGTAATTTATTTCAAAAAGATCCATTACACAAAGTGGAGTATTTCAAGTCTCTTTTCATTTTCAAACATCCGGTATCGCAAACTAGAAGAATAAAGAATGTATAATACAGAAATATCAACCTTCTGAAAAGGATGTTGTTTATGCATTCAATCCTTTTGCATCAATGCAGTAAGAAAAAAGGGAAGGGGAGAAAAAAAAAGTTGTTGTTTTTTTTTATTAAAATAACAAATAAAAACCAGCCACCTTGTTTGTGTAAATATGAAATGAGATGGCATTGGAATTCGTGTTTGGGTTGAATCCCAGTCAAATATCTGTATATACAGTTTCTATGAGTTATGGATAATTAAAAAAATATATAAAACCGTCTAAGGTGGGGTTAATTTAAAACTCAATTTTAGTTGTTTGTTTATTTTTTTACACTTGTGCAAGTCCATTATGGTTTTGCATGCATTATGAAAGTAAGGTTGATCACTTCTGCAATCAGGTTGTTCCAGCATTTGTATTTAACATGTTTGCAAGGGGTCAGGGCACTGATCAGGGAGTCGGCCATTTTAAGAGCGGTCACAATCACAAAATCCATCTAGAGAACTGGAATGTTCACTGCCTAAAAAAGTCCCACAATGACCTGCAAAAACCAGGGAGCATTGATGCTCACTATGTTTCCCTTACTGGAAATGACATGTTTTCTGAAACCTCCTCAACCCGGGGGCGGGGTGGAAGAAAAGAAAAGAAAATTGCAGATCAGCGTCCGGCTACAAATCTACGTAGCTTGTGATCATTGTTATAGATATAAAATGATCACTTACCTTTACATTTTTTAACTTTAGTTGATGTTATATATAGTTTGAGACAGTTTAATGTTTTTTTTTTTTATTTATTATTATTTGAAATCCATTAGCTAGTCTACAATCCTGCTTGAAATACCATGACAGAAATGTGTGTGATTAAGCAAACAAATTTATAATGACAAAACTTAAATATTTGTGTTTTTAGTTTTGTCTGATATTTTACAACACGATTCCATAGTCAAAGCTGAAAATTGAGTTAACATTGTCCCAAAGTGTAGTGAGCTAGGGTTCTTATCAGTGCCTGAACTCATGTATACGATATTCAGATTCACGACCTAGGCAGCTAAAAAGCTGATTGAGACCTATACCAACTGAATTTTGCTTTGGTTTTATTATTATTATTATTATTATTATTATTATTATTATTATTATTATTATTATTATTATTATTATTCCACCTGCGTAGCATCGCCACCTCCTGGGCTGGAGTGCAGATGAACACAAAAAAAACTGAACATGAACACAGTTTTAAAAAATGAACACAGTTAAACAATGTTTACAAAAATATCTACACACGTCTGGGCGGAGCCTAAAAGTATTGTTTTGGAGCAGTGGTGTGAGGGTTTCATTTCGAGAGGATTTCATATAACGCCAGTTGAAGAAAAAATAAATAAATACCCTTATACGAATTGAGTAAGTGAGTTATGATCCCTAACCCAGAGCCCACCCCTAACCATTGTATCTTTTCATACAGATCAAGCCTTTAAAATTGTTCTCAATGGTGCCATGTTGGTAAACAAAACAAAAAAAAAGAAAAAAGAAAAACCCAACCATCTGCATCTCAATCTTGCCCATCAACTTTATGATTTTCAGATTGTGAACTATATTTGGCAGATATTTTTGGAGCAAAGTTTTTTGGCAGTCGAGAGTTTTGATTACCTCTTCCAACAAGATTTATTTATTTATTTTACGTCTGGCCTGCATGTGTTTGTTCTTATTAGATGCTCAGTACAAATTTAGCTTTGGATTACACAATCATTTTAGAAGACGTCTCCATTATTTATAGGCTCGTTTTGCATATACTTTGTTCCATCTCTATATATTCCCGTCTCTCATTCTAACCCCTTGTCTCATTTGTCCCCCACATCTACATTCTCCTTCTACTCCATCCTCTCCTCACATATCCCTACTACAGCTTGCGGCGCCACATAAAGCACACTGAATTGAAAACCGAGTATTTCTTGCATATGTTAATGCCATCTTAACTGTGTCTCAGTGTTGTTTATGTGTATGCGCATAGACGAGTGTATGTGTGTATACGCGTGACTATGACTAACGACGCTCTCTCTGAAGTGCGAGAGAAGACCTCGGGCTGAGGGACCACAGAGATTAATGACATTATCACAGCAACTAGAGGGAAATAAAAAATGACCGTTGCCTGCCTCGCCGTTCACATAAGATACAGCAGGCTGATAAAAAGGCGAGCTCACATGCCCTCAGCACAAAGGTGAACTCCAACACGAGCACTGTAAGTTCTCACTGTCAGAAAACGTGTGGCAAAGCTATTGTTCAGGAAAGCTAGAGCATAAAGATTACTTTTACGTTCTGACATTTTATATATATATATATATATATTTTTTTTTTTTTTTTTTTCTTTTTTAAATGTCCACAGCTATTTTTTAAAGCTATTTACCTCACATTGATCGAGATATATATATACTGTATATATAGATATATTACACTCCAGTTCCATCCCCATTTTACTCCCAGGTCTATACAAAATCCAAATACAATCCATTTAAAGATTTAGGCTGTTATGATGGTCCTGGTCTGCCAGTGTAGAGTTACTTGCACAAGAACAACATGCACAAGATCTTTCCATCTGCATTTGAAGTGTATCGGAAGTGCGTTCAGAATGATGAGAAGTGAAATACTGAAGATCATACTTCCCAATTGTTCTATTTTAAACCCGTTTCATGACACTTACACACGCCCTGAAAAGATCCATCGAGCAATAAACAAACTTCTTGATGTTCAAGCCTGCTCTAGTTTAGTCAGTTGTATGACCTTAAAGAAATGTTCACTTCTAGCAGAACGTGATTGTACTGGCTACAAAATTACAACAGACATACATCTATAGCTGGGGTGTCAATAAATAAATAAATAAATAAATAAAGTGTTAAAGTGCCCTTGACCCTGTTGCAGGTTTACCATTTGTCCTTCCTTTGACCACTTTGGTAGATATCAACCACTCTATTCTAGGGACACCCCACAAAGTAATGCTGTTTCGGAGATTCTCTGACCCAGTCATCTAGCCATTACAATTTGGCCCATGTCAAGTCACTCGGATCCTTACGTTTGCCCATTTTTCCTCCTTTCAGCACATCAAATATGAGAACTGACTCTACACGTACTGCCTAATATATCCCACACCTTGACAGCTGCCACTGTAATAATGTTATTCAGTTCACCTGTCAGTGGGTTTAAATGGTAGGGCTTTGTTAAATGTATTGTGTTAGAAAAAAAATCAAACATCAATAGACTAGTCTTAAAAATGTGCAATGTGTCAGAATTTAGCGTATTTGACTTTTATTTCTTTGCTGGATTCGACATATCAGATTAGAAAATACCCTACATCCTTGTCCGGTTTGGGCCATTTGTGATTTCAGAGACAGGGCACAAAGCTCAAGAAACAATTTCATACTGTACTTAGAGCAATGTTTTTTTTTTTTTTTTTTTTTTTTTTTTTTATTGGATTGGCCATGTCTGCCTCAAGGGACTTTGACTACTTACATTTCCCTTTTCATTCAGAACAACAGCGAGCGCTAGCTAGACAGAATAAGGACTGCAACTGTAGCACCTGTCACTGGCTTTATTCTAAATTGTTGAAAAGCACAAAAGACAAACACTATTTAAAATTAATAGACTTCGTGCATGACCCAGGCTCCAGGCGATGACTCTTTATTGAGATGCACATTCAAAAGGTTTAGTGACTCAATACTGGAGGTACAAAAAGACTACAAGTGATCAGCAGGTCTATGCACTGGTACTGCTAGAGACATTAAAAGAGCATGAATGAACCATCTCCATAAACGCAGAGACTAAAGCAAGACAAATTGTAAGGAATATAAAGCTGTTGTGATTATTAAGCCTCAAAAGCATGACAATTCCTATAAAGCTAAAAACAGCTATATGTATTTACTAAATAGAACACAGTTACATTTCATATTAAATGCAAAATAAGGCATCAAAGATAAACAAATACATTGTCTGCTTTAGCTTAATACATGTAGAGCCATATTCAGCGTAAATATTAAATATTTATGTAGGGAAAGTTACTCATTCAGAATTGGGTTACAACTCTTAGCATCTGTGATTTTCCAGGTGCCTCATTTGGATTAAGAAAAATTCACCTGCATGCCTCTGAGATTGCCATAGTTTTCTTGAGTAGAACCTTCCGACAAGGTTTCAATAGCATCTAGACCATCATATTTAAACACAAGCATTTTCCCTTGAATAAATAAATAAGTCAGTGGTGGAAAATGCAAAGTAGAGAAATTAACAGCTTTTTAGGGGTTCAACCCTACTGTTTTTGTAGGGATTTTTATTATTAGTTATTTTGCTGAGAAAAAAAAAAACTGATCATGCAGACCAAACGATAGGAAGGTAGTACTCCACCAGTCCACATCACAAAGTGATCACACACACACAGTATTTTTTTTTTTTCCTCTTCAGTCTGTGGATGGCGATAAAAGGGTCATTTTAAAAATATGGCCATGAAGTGTACCTAAAAGCCTAAAATTCCTAAACAAAACCTCAGCACTTAGGATTCTAAAGAAGCATGCAAAGTCTAGAGATCTGGCAATATGTAGCACTAGAACAGTTAAAACACCATTTACATGGCAAATTACCTGAAATTGCTGAATTCTTTATATGTATGCAAGTAGTTCTTAACGTGCTTGAACCCCCAAAATTGATGCTCATAGCTCTCTCTATCTAGGCTGTGAAATGTAATATGATTTAATATACAAGCAAGAGAAAATGTAAACCTGAAATGAAAAAAAAATAAATAAATAAATAAATGATAAAGATTAGATGTAATTTTAAATGTTTGCCATCTTATAGGAGCCTAGTATCTTGACAATGCCTCACTACATGCATAATGCTAGCAGGTTATCACATTAATCTTTGCAAATTTGTTCTAATTAACATTTCTATTCCACATTTGTGTGTGTGTGTGTGTGTGTGTATATTTTACACACACACACACACACACACAGAGAGAGAGCTCAATGTTATGCTCCGGCATTTACGCACAACTGATCATGAAATTATAACATGTAGGATGTAGACGATTATATCATGTTTTTAAATTTGCTATTTTGAGTTGCAAAAAATTATCAAATGAAGGCAATATCTTCATTCTCTACTGCAAAGAAGAATGTACTGCCGGTTTGAAGGACAAGCTGACCTTCTCGTCTGATATGCTCACAGCTTACTTAAAGTTCTTTCATAATTTTATGCAAAACAAAAGTAATCAGTTTTAAGATAAGCAATGTATTCAATGTTCAGTTACAAATCCGCTCTGTATACAGCCCATAGACCTTAAGACTCCAATCATGTCACTTACTCGATACATTTGTTTAAAGAGTGCAGGACACACATAAATGGCTTTTTCCATATCTAGAAAATTAAGATGGTATAAAATATCATTTTACACAAACTTCTCACCTCTCTTTTATATAAATTCAATTCATTCCCAACATACTTATGCTTAGTGTAGATCATTACTGGGGGGGGGAATAATAATAATAATAATAATAATAATAATAATAATAATAATAATAATAATAAAAGCCAAATGTGGGTTCGATTCCTTTCCTTTGAAATGTGGAGAGCTCGGGATCGATGAATCAATGCCTTTAAGAGGAATGGATTTGGTGAATTATTAAAATGGCTTCTTTTAAAGATGAAGGGCATGTGAAGCTAAGGGTAAGATTACAGACTTAGCACATTAGCGCTGCTTCCCTACTGAATAGTCGCAGCACTGAATTTAAAACGTGAGCGAATCATTTGGGTTCTCTTATTAAATTCATCCCACGCTTCCTTCCTCGGGTCGGTCCTCGCCTTAAGTAACGTTCTGCAACAAAACACCTACAAATGCAGCATGCCGGGTTTAAAATAAATTTTATATTATATATCTCCACAGTTTTCATAGTCCATATTTAACCCTAATTAACAAATTGCCAAAGCAGCATTTATTTATATCGGTTATGTGGTGCATTTTTGCCGGTTTGAAAGTTTCCATTTGGATCGGAACTTGGGAGGAAGTTCATGATCTTGAGCCATGTACAACTCCAACACAGCAAGGCTGTACATTTAAACACAAAGCCCATAATCTGTCCAACACTCATCCATATTTTGGACATGCAGAACCAGTGACATGCACTCGCTGCTTCTTTTCAGGGTTTTTCGTCCACTAGGAGGCTGAGCCAACTCTTGACAGTTAAAAGGATCAATGTAATCGGCCACTAACACAAGAAGGGTTTCATTCTTAATGACTGCAGTGGCCTGCTCGGGCCAGAACCGGTTCCCTCCACCCCTCTCCACACCAACAGGCAATACTCCAACAAGGAATCACATATTCAGTAGATAAGGGACATCATTAGTAGTTTACGATCACTATTATCAAAATCATCATTAAATCACTACGTTCTGCAGACTTCAGAAGGAGTAAAACACTACATGCTCTTATAGGAACAGATCTGTGTGAAGCGCTTTGCCGTGATGCTGCATTACTGTCGTCACCAATAACAGCACATCTTAAAGTGTTTAATTCCACTTACAGTGCATCTGGAAAGTATTCACAGCGCTTCACTTTTCCCACATTTTCTTATGTTACAGCCTTCTTCCATAATGGATTAAATTATTTATTTCGCAATTCTACAAATAAATATTCCATAAAATACAACATGAAAGACCTTCGTTTGAAATCTTGCAAATTTATTTATTTATTTATTTATTTTTAAAAGGGAGATGTACATAAGTATTCACAGCCTTTGCTCAATACTTTGTTGAAGCAACTTTGGCACCAATTACAGCCTCAAATCTTTTTGAGAATTATGCTACAAGCTTGACACACCTATTTTTAGGCTGCTTATCCCATTCTTCTTTGCAGGACCTTTCAAGCTCAATCAGGCTGGATAGGGAACGTCGGTGCACAGCCATTTTCAGATCTCTCCAGAGATGTTCAATTGGGTTCAAGTCTGGGCTCTGGCTGGGCCACTCAAGGACATTCACAGAGTTGTCCTGTACTCACTCCTTTGTCCCCACAGCATGATGCTGCCACCATCATGCTTCACTGTAGGGATGGTACTGACCAGGTGATGACTGGTGCCTGGTTTCCTCCAGACATGACGCTTGCCATTCAGGCCAAAGAGTTCACTCTTATCTTTGGTCTGGGAGTCCTTCAGGTGCCTTTTGGCAAACTCCAGGTAGGCTGCCATGTGTCTTTTACTGAGGAGTGGCTTGCATCTGTCCAGTCTACCATACAGGCCTGTTTGATGGAGTTCTGCAGAGATGGTTGTTGTTCTGGAAGGTTCTCCTCTCTCCACAAAGACATGCTCGAGCTCGGTCAGAGTGACCATTGGGTATTTGGTCACCTCGCCGACTAATGCCAGTTTGGCCTGGCGGCCAGCTCTAGGAAGAGTCCTACTGGTTCCAGACTTCTTCCATTTATGGTTGATTGAGGCCACTGTGCTCATTGGAACCTTCAATGCTGAAGAAATGTTTCTGTATCCTTCCCCAGATCTGTGCCTTGATACAATCCTGTCTCGGCGGTCTCCAGAAAATTCCTTGGACTTCATGGCTTGGTTTGTGCTTTGACATGCATTGTTAACTGTGGGACCTTATATAGACAGGTGTGTGCCTTTCCACATGTCCAATCAACTGAAGTTACCACAGGAGGACTCCAGTCAAGTTGTAGAAACATCTCAAGGATGATCAGTGGAAACAGGATGCACCTGAACTCAATTTTGAGTGTCATGACAAAGGCTGTGAATACTCATGTACATGTTTTTTTTTTGTTTGTTTTCTATTTTTAATAAATATGCAAAGATTTCAAACAAACTTCTTTCTCGTTGTCATTATGGGGTATTGTTTGTAGAATTTTGAGGGAAATAATTTAATTTAATCCATTTTGGAATAAGACTAACATAAAATGTGGGGAAAGTGAAGCACCGCGAATACTTTCTGGATGCACTGTATTCTACAGCAACTATTAAAGAACGACATGTACTTTTTATCCATTTATAGTTGTCAATTTAATGCGGTCAAGCATCACTTATAGCAGCTATTAACATTTTGTCCGTGACCAACCTCTTTTGCTCTCTCAAAGTAAATAAGAAAAAGACAAAAAACCCTACAACAATTCAATTAAAATGCAGCTAGTTATTTTAATGAAAGACCAGAAAGCAAATGTATTGAAAAATTAAGACTTTCCAATGGTGGGAAACCAAGCCAAGATCAATACCAGTAGAGTGTCGAGTGCTTTTAATCAATCACTAACTCATTTAATATCAAGCATGTCCTTATCTTTACTTCCCTCATGTTTCTTTATCGCCGTAACATTACATTGAATGTGTTAAAACAGATGAAAACCAGAACTATTAGCTTTCTTTGCACTTTCTCGCAATATGTCAATGGAAGTTGTTCCCTTTAATTCGGTTATTGAAGTATTGCAGAATTTGCATTGTGCTGTGAGTGTATTTTTAATGCCTTGCTGCAGTTGAACTTTGGTTCACATAAGCGAAATGCATAATCGATGAGGTTGAAGACATTTTAACACTAGTTGTGTAGAACATTCAGTCATGCGCTAAGGAAAATAAAGCAAACATTGGTTAATATTGGACGTCAATGAAGTAGTCAATTTAGTGAAATAGATTTAGTGAAGATAAGCTAATAATAGTAATACTAATAATAATGAATTAGTTTTTAAAGGGACTGACTATGGCTCAGTGGATAGCACTCACACCTCCAAGGTTGGGGGTTCGATTCCCGCCACTGCCCTGTGTGTGCGGAACTTGCATGTTCTCCCTGTGCTGTGGGGGTTTCCTCCCCCTCTCCAAAGACATTCGTGGTAGGCTGATTGGCATGTCCATAGTGTGTGTGTGTGTGTATATATATATATATATATATATATATATATATATATATATATATATATATATATATATATATGAATGTGTATGTGATTGTACCCTGTGATGGATTGGCACCCTGCCCAGGGTGTACCCAGCCTTATGCCCGATGCTCTCTAGGTTAGGCTCCAGGTTTCCCCATGACCATGAAGGAAGGATAAGCGGTATAGACGATGGATGTATGGGACTCAACTGGTCTCAGGAAGAAGTCAGATTCCACACTTTTACGAGTCAGAGTACAAATACTGCAGAAATCGTGACAAGACCAAGAAAATATGGGCTTGGACTAGAATCTCAACACTGCCAACTGCCATGTCACCAAGCCAGTTTGTGTTTGCAGAGAAGTTTGAGTGCAGTAGGTCTAATCATATGGTGAATCATAAAAGCACAAACTTCATGCATGAAGTGGGCTATGCACAATATGCAGAAAACCTTCTAAAAAGATGTTAACCACCTCCTTACAGAAAAACATTGTTTATGCATTTTTCTTTCCAAATATTTACTATACATTTATGTGGTGCATCTTCAATCATCTACAATTTCACATGAATTAGCGGTTACTCTATAAACATATCAGAACAAGGGCATTAATATGAATAAATCTGTGCTGCAACCTTCTGACCAACCTGATTAGAGAATTCAACAGCACTGTGGTGTAATGAAATGTTCTTTCTGCTATAATACATCCAATCAGCCAATGAAAGCTTTTATAATCCGCTGAGGAGTTCACTCAGGTGAATAAAAGCAGGATAGATTAATTCTAGATTAAAATCAGGATAGATTAATTCTAGTAAAAGTAAGTGGGCCATTCATTCCTTTAATGAATTTAATACAATATTGCAAAGAAGCATCAACTTCCTTTGCTCAACATTTGTGTGTTAGGATTTTTATGCGTTGATATTGTGACATTATGAGGACAATTATTTAAAAGTATTTGTCATTTATTATTATCAGTATTTTTATTCTGATAAAACGAGCATGTATATAAAGCATTTAATCCTCTACCATGTTTAAAATGATTCCTTTTGTGATTCAGAAATGTGGAAATGTTGACCTTTTCGCCTCTAATCGGCACAGATAATGAAAAAGCACTGTCATGGGAAGACACCAGTGAAGAAACAGAAGCAAGTTACAGCACTTAGACAATCCAAAACATCCACACATCTAATTTGAAGGAGAATGGAGTGTGTATATTGTATCCATTCATTTCTTGTTGGTAGTTTTTGGCTTAAAAACAATAATTATTACAGGGAAAAAAAAAAAAAAAAAAGGGCTCGCAATTCTCTTTGACATTTCAGATTTGTTTTGTGGCAAAAATTAATGAACATGACAAATCAAATGTGATAACCTGAAGTACTTTATTATTTGATTTAATAAACATAGTAAGTAAAAGAGGACAACAACTATATCTTACATGAGAAGAAAAAACAAACAAACCAAAAAAAGTTGCTAAGGATCTTAAGCAGTGAATAGTCTTCAAAATGGCTGACTTAATGCTGAAATGTTCTGCAGTGGCCATTCTTTCATATTTGGATTAATAAATATTTCATTTGAAACCAAAAATTAATGAACACAACACACATGAACCAAGGATGTAAAGTTTCATACAAGTCAGCAGCCTCTGCTATCTCTCTACTAATTTATTAGACCATCACCACTGGAAGGTCTGATCACAGGAAGGTACTGAGAATTCGGACACACCGCCCCCTCTGGCTTACTGCTTTTCACTTACTGTGTAGTAGGGTAGTACGCAATTTTATATGCAGCCTATCGGAATTTCGCCTGTGTGTTACCTCAGATTTATACCCCTGTGGAACAGGAAGCCGTGGCTGAACAATTTTGCATTACTGGTCACCCAGGTGCACTTAAAAAAAAAAAGTCAAATATCTAATGGGAATATACTTTAAATTTATATTTCATTATACATATTCATAGGGGTGCCAGTAATTGTGCCACACATTTAACTTTTTTTTAATGATAAACTTGTTTGCGCAATTATTTGATATCCATGAGAGCAGACTGATTTTTTTTAAACAAAATATTTAACAAAAAAAAAAAAAAAAAAAAAAACACAATAGACAAATTTCCATAGCCTTCTTTGCTCACATTTAACCAGGGTGCCAATATTAATGGAGGGCACTATACAGCTCTAGTGGACACCAAATATGAACGAGTGATGTGAGCGGAGGTTGAGGAACAGTCAGAGCCAGAACACACACACTTTACAGATAGATAGTGCCATATCTGATAGTGTTACATCTCCCTCATATAGAACTTTCATTCCTTAACATCCTTAAAAGGGAAATCTTTTGATGACAAACTAAACATCCTCACAAGGTCAAAACTCCATTCATTCTGGAGATACACCCCCCACCCCATCTTGTCACTGCAGGTGTAGAAATCTGAGCCTTTAGACTTTAATCCTCCACTCAGCTTGCACAGAGCTCTCAAACACACACACACACACACACACACACAAGACTTGTCTCTTCAGGGACTCCAGTGCACTTCATCCTTTCTCTGAAGTAACAGTCAAATAAATGAGAGAGAAAGAATGGCTAATATAGGCCACTCTTTGCAGAAGGAAATATTGAGGAGAGGGCGAGGATTCATGGGCAAAGACAAAGCAAGAAATGCACCTTCAGCAGTAAATGTGAAGATGGGAGGAGTAAAGAAAAAAAAAAAAAAAAAAAAGCGACAATAGATGGCATTTGAGGTGAACGAGGACATCACAAACGCTAAATTCCAGTTCATCGAACCCCAGAAAGAACCATTAGTCATAAATCTGGTGAGCTCAAGTATCAGTGAGGAGTGGGATGGAATAGAGGGTTACAACGACCTTCACTATGCGACGCTAACCTATAACGTCTAACACGCTGTGACAGTTCTCCTGTAATGCCACTCAATTCATCTCGCTCTGCTCTTTATGTAACCTTTACTGTCTTAAACAGTCACAGAGAACGTGATTCTCAAGAAGGATGTATTCGGGAATTTATTTTAAAGCGTTTACTGCAATCAGTCTGGATTGTCTACTCTATTAATAGGTTCTATCATACATGTGAATTTCTTAAACTTAGCTAGGCAGTACAGTACCTAGCTTAACAGACTAGAAAGTGGGTGATGAAAGGAAAATAAGGTTCCTGTTAGTGAGTTTAATTAAACGTTCATTAGTGTGAAGATTTGTTAGCTACAGTGTTAGCTAGCCAGAACAGTATTTATCAAACACTAGCTAGTTGACACTCTTAGTAGTTTATGTGTATAGATAGTGAACATTAGCTGAGCTAGGCAGTGCAGTATCTCAGCAGGCTACAATAAGGAAAATATTCTATCTGGCTATACAAAGGGCTTAGTTAAAGTTAGCTCGCACAAACATTAATATTTGCTTGTTAAAATATTCACCAACTAGTATGTTAGCTAGCTAGCTAGCTATACAAGCTCAGCAAAATGCTGAGACATGCTCCTTGAATTTGTGTCAACCTTCACTGCCATCTGATGTAATCAGTGTGCCCCTTCTACTATCTTAGTAGTTTCTGAATAGATAGCTTTCATTAGCTTAGCGACAGTGCAGTACCTAGTTCAACAAGATGGAAATGGCTTAATTCAGAGGACTTAAGATAGCTAGTTAAAGCTTTAGCTAGCTAGAATGTTCGCTTGGAAGCGCTATGAAAAATACAAAATATAGCTATGTTGAAGTTAATTTACACCTTGCAGAATCTGCAAAAATGTTAATTTTTAAAAGTATTTTTTTTTTATTTAGTACTGTCCTGAATACGCTATTTTATCCAATGTTTACACATAGTCCACAAGACAGGATTATACCGGAAATTTATAAAAAAATTGCCCCGTTCAAAAGTTTACACACGCTTGATTATTAATACCGTGTGTCGTTACCTGGATGATCAACGACTCGTTTTGTGAGAGTTCTTCATGAGTCCTTTGTTTGTCCTGAGCAGTTAAACTGCCCACAGTTCTTCAGAAAAATCCTCCATGTCCTGCACATTATTTACTTTTCCAGCATCTTCTGCATATTTGACCCCTTTCGAACAGCAGCTATATGAATTTGAGATCTGTCTTTTCATACTGAGGACAACTGAGGAACTCGTGCACAACTATTACAGAAGGTCCAAACATTCACTGATGATCAAGAAGGCCACACACACACACACACACACACACCATTAAGACATTTATCACATTGTTTCCTAGAAGACAATGATTTACACTCATCATCCTGTTCAAAATTTTACACCCCCACTCAATGCACCACTGTACAACATTATTTTAGTTAACACTGAAAAGATGTGTCAAATATGCAGAAGATGCTCCAATACCAAAGAACGTGCACAACCTGGAGGATTTTTCTGAACAGTAAATAGCATATTCATGCAGTACTAAAAAAAAAAAATGCAAAGTTTATGATCCCCATTGTGTTTTTTTTTTTTTTTTAATTAACATTTTGCAGTTTCTGCAAGGCGTATGTAAGCCTTAGTATAGCCGCAACTGTATTTCGTCCCAGTGAATGATTTCCTCAAGCAGGACATATTCATGGATTGTTTTTTTTTTTTTTAAACTGTTCTGATGTCACAAGTGTGTGACTTCTGCTCTTTTACTAGTGTATGTGCATAAACAGTAAACATTAGCCTAGCATAGCAGTGCAATATTTAGCTGAACAAATGATAATCATGATTGTTTTGATCAATATTGAGGTCACGATTATCCATCGATTTTAGGAACATATTTTTATTGCATTTTCACATTTAAATACACAGACCGCTGCTTTCACCTGCTTGTTACATTTACATTTATTAGACGCTTTTATCCAAAGCGACTTACAAATGAGACACACTCACACACCAATGGTAGCAGAGCTGCATGCAAGGTGCTAGCTTGCCATCGGGGGCAACTTAGGGTTCAGTGTCTTGCCCAAGGACACTTCGGCATGGGATCACCCGGGCCAGGATTCGAACCGCAAACCCCACGGTTAGTGGATTAGTGGACAACCCGCTCTACCCACTGAGCCACAGCCGCCCTTGTTGTGCTACATTCCTGCTAATGTACAAATCTTTAAATCAAATTAGACTGGTTCTTAAAGTGCATCATCATAAGTAAAAATAAATGCCATCAACCAAATAAAAACATGAACTAAACAACAATATGCAACCAAATGAAAACAGGCCTATGCAGAAAAGGCACTAACAGTGTTTACAGGACAAGACACACATCCAAAAATCACCCAAGAGAGTGACGCAGAGACGAAGTCATTCTGTACCGGAACCCGGAAGTTAGTATCACACCGGTTCCCTCGACAAAAACCCAATAGGATTTTCCCCGAATGCTTTAGGATTATTGCAACAAAAAATAAGCTCTGTGATCAACAAAAGTTCAAAATACTAACACGTTTTGTCCATCAAAATAATTTTCACAAACTAACACACATTTTATGAAGTTTATGCCTAAATACTATCGCCAGAATAAAAAAAAAAAAAATAAAAAAAAAAACTAACCGTATGCTATAAACGAATTACACCACGGTTGCTCGACTTCAACATCAACAAGCTTTTGACAACTTTTCCAAACTTGATTTAGAAACATTTTCCATAGTGGAAACATTATGGATGACTCTTCAGTCATTTTCTTTCCAGAATTGTGCAAAGCATGCCAGTTTATCTGCAAAGACTTTCTGTTCGGCGTGATGTTTAATGTCCCAGACAACGCTAAAATGCTAACGCGTTTCGGCATACAAAAATGACGTCATCCCTGCACTACTCTATGGTGACTGGCTGTAAGTTTAGGAAGCGCTTGATTAGATACGCAGCGGAGTTTTCTATGAGCTTTCTTTAAAACGTCGATATCACAGTCGATCATGTAATTGTGGTCATTCAAAATCGTTATTGAGCTCGATATTCGGTTCATTGTGCCGCCCCACTGAACAGACTAGAATATTTGAGGAGTTGGTTAAAGTCAGCTTTAACTAGCGTTGGGTCTGAATCCACCATTGTCAACTTTGAGTCAAGACCAAGTCCTTGACCAATCGAGTCAGGTTCCAAAAGGGGCCGAATTGGACTCAAGTCCAGAAAGTCATTCAATTTAAAATAAATAAATAAATAAATAAATAAATTAATAATAATAATAATAATAATAATAATAATAATAATAATAATAATAATAATAAAATTAAAAAAAGATTTGAAATTCCAATTGTAATCTGAACACCAAGCTGTTTAATATTTTAAACCTTCACAAACCAATGACAACATAAATGCAACAAAAATATCACTATTACATCTCACCATTGGCCATATATATTTTAATTTCAGGTCATCATCACCTCAACTAATTTCCTAAATATGGTTTCAAAGAAAAGGGATAGAGGTATGTGTAGAACTTATATTGTATACAAGTGTAGGAAACATGTACAAATACAAATGAGCGCTTTTTCTTATTGTATCACACTATATTCTGTCCTCCAGTTTGAGTTGACATTTTAGTGATTTGATGCCTCTCCCTACAGTTATATAGGCTGAGAGAGATAGAGAGAGAGAGAGAGAGAGAGAGAGAGAGAGAGAGAGAGAGAACAGAGTAGAGTTACATTTAGCAGCAGGTCATAAGCTTAATGCTGTATTACTGCTTTTAATCTGTCTATAAATGACAAACTCATTTCTGAACACAGCTCTGATCTAACTTATTTTAATACCTAAAATGAGAAAAGGAAAAAAGATATCCCCATCAGCAGGGTTTATGATATTTACTAAGAATTTCACATGAAATTCAAGGCTAGAATCACCAAATGCTAATGTTTAGGGGCGGCTATACGACTACAATCTTATGTCACGATAACGATACATTTTTCTCAGGTAAATTTAACAGAAATTGAATAACTTAATGTAAATGTTAAATGTAAAATAAATGTTAAATGTAAAATAAAATAGACATCCCTATATGATATACAGTGATTCTATTAAAATTTACTGAAGTTATTCAGTCAATGGAGTGAGTGAATGAGTGATTTTCTGTTTGTCTTTTGTTGTTTGATGTTTTCTGAACATATTACCGCCGGAAATGACAAGGACCCTTTCAGGAGGGTTTTATGACCATCATGCCACCGAATGTCCTGGGGTCCCAAGCCTTTCTTGTTCACAAGCTACGCGCCTGCTTGTGATCTGAATTTTATGTTGTTTTTTTGTTTATCTTTCCTCTCATGCTACACATGATGCAGACTCGACTGTACTTGGGAAAATTTCCAAATTGTCCGGGTACTTCGAGTACAAATTTACCCGAGTGCGTTCATAATTGGACTCGAGTCCGGGATCGAGTACCCCAACTCTAGCTTTAACATTAGCTAGTTACAAAAATTAGCTAGGTAGAACACTAGGTACCTACCCCTGTATAAAAATACTACGAGGGACATTTCAACATTCTCTTTTTTTTTTTTCCCCTCTCTGCTTCAATCTCTAGCTTGGTTGGTCTTTCCTTCACTTCCTCTCGAAAGACAAACCCTGTTTTACCCAGTGAAATGTTCTAATATTTTCCTTCACATCAAGAAGATCGGCCAAAATCCTCTTTCCGTCATGTCACACCTTCTAATATCAATTTTTAATTTACTGCTGTAGTAGCAGCGAATGTAGAACTCAGCTGCTTTATAATTGAATCGGGTTTATTGGAGAATGAGGTTAGGCCCAAAAGGGACACAGAAACTGAGAAGTCCTTCCTCACTCGGTAGATTCTTAATTAAAACTGGCAATAGAAAGGGTGCAATAAGAAGGTTATAGAGGATGGACAGAGACAGAGGAAAAGATAGACAGACTTATATTTGGGATATTTGATTCATGGCCAATATACACCATTTCTCCTACACCTGCATAGTTCATCTAAGGCCACCACAACAGCCCCTCCCTGTGTTAACATCCAACAGCTTGTATATACTCCTGAAAAGGACAAGCTAGTGAGTGTGTTCTCGTCATCATTTCACAGAAGGTGTGATGAAACGCAGCTATATTCTCTACGACCTCGGCGAATCCTTCAGGGAGTTCACACCCAATTTCACACATCAACAAAAAACCCAAGAGAACATTCCCCACACCCATGTTACAACAATTCATCCACATGAACGCATTGCACAACACTGTCAGGAGTTGTTTTATCTGACAAATTATATTTTAAATCAGTATGCCATTTTGTGAAACTATACAGCAGGGCTCTCAATAATATTTACAGCATTAATCAATATTAAAAAACACTAAATATGCACCATAACATCACTAATTTTAAAATAATTAACGTTTAAATATATTAAAAGTCCTGTTTATGTTCTTAGTTAAGTAGGAATTGAGTCGTTTCTCATTAGCTGCATATAAAAGTCATTAAACATAACAAAAAGTGATGTGTGATTCCACAAAGTCTAATATTTTTACATGCTGAGTGTTTTGTTTCTCTTATACCAATTTCCCTAAAGCAAACGTTTAATTTGCTAAAAAAAAATATATATACATTTATTCATCACTTCTATTTATAGTTGCATTTAATGTTGTAATACATTAATGTCAGCAAAACTAGCTACATTATAGTAGTGATGAAACGCCATTCTTTCATTAGCTTCTTTTTTCCCCCCTCTATGCTGGAAAACGTAGCTACAGCTTTATGTCCAATTGTTATGAAGTGCTAACGCTCTAGACTCTATCCATACATGTAAAATAATCATCTCCTTGCAGAAATCTTCACCATATCAATGATGCATGTTGTTTTTTTTTTATGTTTTGTTTAATTTATGTAAAGCATCCATCATACAATTCCCTGTGCAAATTGTTACTATGGAATCAATAACATACGAAACGATATCAAGAAAGAATAACAAAATTAATCAACACCACATGAATACTCAGAATTAAGAAACTTAAGTAAATCTAAAAGTAATTCTAAAAATAGTAATAGTTGAAGAACAAAAAATAAAAAATACAAGCATAGGCATTATTCACTGTTCTACTTGATATCTAAAAATGACATCCACAACCAATACAAAATTCTATTCTAATTCATTTCCATTCTGTTCATATTCATTTCTAATTCATTACACAACAAAAAACGTCTAATTTTAGCAGCACTGTAATTTCATTTTCGTGAAATATTGAAGATACAGCAAAAAAAAAAAAAAAAAAAAAAGTTTAGAAGTAAATTTGTTCAACATTTTCCTGCTTTTAGCTAGCTAATTTTCAAAGCGTTTAATAAGTTAGCTAGCTCAGCTAACAAGTTGGTGAGTCACTTTTTTGTACCTTGATTTGATGTTAGCTAACTAGCTAGTTAAACTTGTACTACGGTTTAACTAGCAGTTAAACTAACTGAAGACTTCTTAGTCGTATTGACTGCTAGAAATCTGATCAAAATAACTCCCAGCTCTGTGTGCTGATGTGCAAAAACTCACTGCAGAGAACCATAGATCTGTGTCTGACTCCTTTAGTCCTAAAACTTTATGACCTGTATCCCTGTAAACTTTACCACCACTCACACTCACACAGAGTGAGGATGAAAAGCTGGCCAGACGTCATCGTTAAGTTTGTCCAGGGCCATAAGGACAGATGAAGAGACCCTAAAATACACTGCTACAATTTTCTCATTTGTCAAAATGTTTTGGTGTTGTCTTCCCTCCAAATAAATGGACATTCCGTCACTTTCGCATGAAACAATGAAGCCAGACTCTTTCCTAATGTACATGAGGTTCCTGAGCATCAACACCAAGCTACTGAGAGAAAAGTTACTCATTTTGCTTAAGTTCTGTTGCAAACTATTTTATATGCATAATAAACACAGCCTACACTAGGGTATTATGCAGAGGGGTGATAAGATATATAGGGAACGCTGTCAAAATAATAATTAAAAGTAGAAAGATGGAGCCAATAATCGAATTGAGTTTAACATAGATAAAAAAATAAAAACCCAGTCACATTAAAATGTACTCAGGTACATTGCTCATGCATTTTATACAAGTGGGGGGGGGGATAAGAAAAAAGAAGAGAACTAAAAGGAAAAGGAGAAGACAAAAAGAAGAAAAAGAATAAAGGCAGACAAAAATATCACTTTTCAGAAGAATGAGAGAAACAGAATTATAAAGGAATGGAATAGACAGAAAGAAAGAGGAAAGACAGGTGAGAGATGAAAAAAAGAGAGGAGGCAGGCAGCAAGAAGAGACAGGCCAAAAGAAACAAAGAGAGACAGCCAGAAAGAAAGCAAAGGCTAGACAAGACATGTGAGACAGACAAGAGAAAATGAAAGAAAGATGAGAGACAGAAATAGATAGACCAAAAGAAAGAAAAGAGACAGGAAAAAAATAGGTAGACAGAAGAGATAAGACAAGACAGACAAAAAGAAAGAAAAATAAAGACACAAAAAGAAAGAAGTGTATTCATGTCCACAGAACAGTGAGACATGAAGTGACAGAAACTGAATAGAACAGAATTGTTCAGGACACATGGCATGTTTTCCTCAACTGAGCCATCATTCCTCCATACAGAACATCAGAGCAAATGACACACCCACTGATCCACACAACACTTTTACATCTTCAGTGAATTTCTCTTAATATTTTACTGTTTCCAATTATTATTATTATTATTATTATTATTATTATTATTATTATTATTATTATTATTATTATTATTATATTCTCCAATATTTACTTCAGCAGATACCCATCCGACTAACTGCTTTTCATGTTTCTCTTCATTATACTCATCTTAATTCATTCACTCATCTGTCATGCAATGATTTTCTAACTAACCTCGTTATTAATTAAACTATTTATTTACTCTGCTAACCCAAACAAACCTGATACTTATCTAAAATCTCACAACCCAGTTGGATTGAATGCCAACTTGGCATTAGCAACAAATCTAGCTAAGAAATTGACCAAGCTTAAAACAAACTTACCTCCACATGCTTCTTGAAAATTGATGGATTTATTGTTTGTATGTGTGAGGAAAAGAAGACATGGCATTCTGTATGAATTGCTGGTTAATCGAACAATTAGGATCTCTTACTAAGGTTTGAACATAGCTGCAATGGCTGATCATCTTGCTGATTTGAAGCAGCTGAGATTAAAAAGAATCAGTCGCAGGTGGTGTGTGCTACACCGATTAATAGGTGGTGCAAGACTTTGCTCAAAGACCAATTAGCACAGCTCCACAGTTTCTATTGGCATCAATGTGACATTGATTAGAAATCTTTGTGAGAACAAGTAGAAAAATAATAAGGGGAAAAAATAGGTATTTACTATAATAAGTAAGCTCAACACTTACTATGAAGAATTAAACAGTACTTAAGTAAAGTAATAAAGTACAGTTATTCAAGTGCTTACCACCCCTGACTATGCATATCCGATCTCAACACGTCTCCCACGACACTTCTGGTAAATCTGCCTTAACTAGCAATATGTACTGTATTAGTAATGCAGTATTAATATTTTTCAAAAATCTTGGATGTCATCAATAATAAACAAAATAATTAACACATGCATTATTTACTGTATTAACACACGAATGAATGAACCCTTGTTTAAATGCTAAAAAAATGACACCTGGCTCATGTTAAATCAATTCATAACTAAACAAGTCTATGTAAATAAACAAAACTGATTCCATGGATGCTGTTGAATTCTCGAATCTGATTGGTCAGAAGGTGTTGATTCATTATCTGACAGTAGTGGGAATGCGCCACATAATTAGTCTAATATTAAACAGAAAAAGAAGGTGTTGTTTATTTAATTTAACAATGAAAAATGTACAATCGTTAATATAGTGATGTTTATTGATCACTTATGGAAGGAGTCTCCAGTGTCAGTGGTAATATTAGTTTATACCTGTTATAACGTGAGTGAGAACAGGGGCCGTTTCACGAAGGAGGTTCAGCCAACTCTGAGTTAAAACTTGAAATCTGAGTGTTCTTACCCTGAGATGGGAAACTCGGTTACAGAACAGCTGAAATGAGTGTGTTCAATCAACTCTAAGTTGAGTGACTCTGAGTTAAGCGCGTGCACCACAACTATAAAAAGCCATTATCAATGGAGCGCAGATATTATGAGTCACCATGGAAACAGCGTCAACAGGGTCAGAAAACTCTTTCAGAAACGGGCTTGACTTACTCTGCTCTCTCGGGTTTAACATACCTCCGATTCTGAAACGGAAAACCCAGCGTTTCCCTCATTTCAGGGTTAACATACTCAGAGTTTTCACTTCACCTCCTTCGTGAAATGGGACCCAGGGGCTAACTTCTACAATTCTTCTTTGAATGGATAAATAGGATGACATCATTATTTGGATAAATGCTGAACAAACTGTTGTGGTATACGAGGAATAAAACACTTTAGGATGCGCTGTTATAGGAAGTAGAACTTTGGGGTGGGGAAAAAAAAAAAAAACAGCTGAAATTCCACATTGATCGGTTGATTATTTTCTGGAAACTGCACACTCCATTGTGTTTTATTCCATACATAGAATATTGCTAACTCTGGTTTTCAAGTGTAGTTCTTTGAGAAATATGTTGTGACCTCCAATAGCTTGGTGAAAACCTTTCTCAGGCATTGTTTACCCTCTCGAGGGACACGATGGCTTAGTGGTTAGCAGATTTGCCTCACACCTTCGGGGTCGGGGGTTCGAATCTCATCTTTGCACTGTGTGCAAGGTGATTGCATGTTCTCCACATGCTTCGGGGGTTTAATCCAGGTACTCCAGTTTCCTAACCCAGTCCATTGTAGGCTGATTGGTGTTTCCAAATTGTTTGAGTGTTTGTGCTTAATTGTGCGATTTGATGGGTTGGCACCCCATCCAGGGTGACCCCTGTAACTCCACTGGATAGGCTCCATCCTTTCCCGCAACCCCGTGTAGGAAAACGGGAAAAGGAGTATGGAAAATGGATGGATGTTTACCCGCTCACACCGTGATTGATTCTGCAAACAGCAGATTGTGTTTCAATTATTCTAAAATCGTCCATCGCAATCCAGGCTTGAGTTGTACTAACTCAATATTGATTTGAAATCTTAAGCACAAACATCTACAGTTTTCAGAACCTGTACATACACAGTATATTTAGCACTGGAGTACCTACAACTTCACGTATTCAATTAAAACGTTTGAATTCCACTTCCTTGTCTTCTCTTCTTTTGCATCCATAATTATTACAAAATCTTCTCTCTCTCTCTCTCTCTCTCTCTCTCTCTCTCTCTCTCTCTCTCTCTCACACACACACACACACATCACATTTCATATTCATTACGACCCAGTTTCATCACTTTAACCAAACTCAGCATTGAATCCATACTGAGTTACAGTACAGTACGCTGTTTTGTGTATACTGTGGATTATTTTACTGCTCTGTTTACATCCTGAACATCAGTGCTGTTATATGTAGCCTAACAACATTTATGGACAGTGCAAGTCATATGATATAGAACTGAGGCACATACAGGATTATATTACTGTGGGTATATTAGATAAAGGCAAAGAGGATATAATTAAAAAACACACACACACACACACACACACACACACACACACTTTTTATCTATCATGGGTGTCATTTTGGATTGGAGTTGTAGCCATTGTTGTAGGTAACAGCAGAAATAATGATTGCAATGCAGCTGGTGTATGATCTATTCTACAACCCAAGGGCGTAACCATGGTATGGACATTGGGGGGTCTAAGCGCTTGGACATTGGGGGGGGTCCAAGCGCTAGACTCAACCACCCTGGCAAACTTTCCTCACTTTCACTCGCATTTATAACAGTGAGTCACAACATGAGGGTTCACAGTGAACTTGGAACAACTCGGAAAACGGAACATATATTAACTATTTTCTCCTGTATATTGGGGGGGACAGATTGGTATTTCCTCAACATTGGGGGGTCACGACCCCCCCAAAGAGTGTGTGGTTATGCCCATGCTACAACCCTAATTCCAAAAAAGTTGTGTAAAAACCCATATATGCACAAACCCATATCTTACTCACAATGTTGCTTCAAATGTTCCTGAAAGGCAACATATGATCTATTCTATTCTATTAAACCAATATTCTGTTGTAGTTTATTGCAGTAAAGCTGATCTCTATTATATAGTATTATATATTTATTAAAGCTATATTCTCTTCTATTATATGCTTAAAAAAAAAAAAAAAAACAATTTGGTTATAGTGCAATCCAGTAAAGCTGATTTCTATTATATCTTATTATATTTTAATTAAAGCTATATTCTATTCTATTCTATTCTATTCTATTCTATTCTATTCTAATAACCCAGTATTATGTTATAGTTTATTGCCATAAAGCTAATTTCTATAATATCCATCCATCAATCCATCCATCCATCCATCTTCAACCGCTTACTCCTTTTCAGG
>JAFFST010049240.1:59262-77489 GCA_022414735.1 Noturus placidus | reverse complement strand
TGACTATTCTTTAAATTGGTTTGATGTTCCGAAACACTTAAGTGTGACAAACATGCAAAGGAACAGGAAATGAGGAAGGGGGCAAACACTTTTTCACACCACTGTACGTTTTGTAAATAATGGGAATATTATCAGGATTACAGTTCTTTTCATTTGAAACCAAAGATATGAATCTTTTGACATAACACAATATAGACATCAGCTTGATTATAGTTCTGGTTCTTTCTTTCCAATTGTGGCTTACATGAACAAGCTTGTGTTGTATGAGCAAATAAATATTGTGCAAAATTAATTTGTTAAAAATGAATACAAATTGTTCAATGAAATGTTTTTCTTAAAGTGACCAAGACTTTTAATATCCACCATTATAAAAAGTCATTCTCTTACTGTACCAGCCTCTCTTTTTTTCTCTCCGTCTTGAAGTAAGTGAATCTATTAGCCTCTAACAGGCTCAGTTTATTATTCAATTATTTATCTTAACGCATATTATTTACTAACCATAAATTATTCAGAAAGTATTATGAAACTAATAGGAAAGGAGAGTTACAAGTTAGGTACGTAGAGTCTGCTTTTTTTTTAATTTATTTTATTTTTTTATGTTGTGTACTCTAATTATTAATTCATTAAATGCAGGACCTTCCCAAATTGCTTTTGCTTTTGATGTAGGAGAAATCATTTTTTTCTTGATATAAGAGGTCACTGTACCATTAAAACATCCTGCAAGTTTCAAAGCTTAACACATCCTCCTCAGTACAAAAAGACAAAAAAAAAAAAAAAAGAAACGGCTTGTTCAAATATGGCGGTATTTGTGATGTCACATGGGAAAAAAAAAACATTTGCATATGACTGCCACTACATGAAGACACCTCATTGCACCATTGGCCACGCCCAGTGGCGCTCAGTTGCTGAAAACAGTTCCGCACGTGTTATGGCAGGAGGCGTTGATAATTAATTCATAGGCAAAGATGTTAGCCAATCATAGTACTGGGTGGTTACATTGAAGTGTTAAAGGTAAAGGACACAGCAGCTGATCATTTCAGTCAGAGGATCAGAGACAGGGTGGGAAAAAATCATAGGTTTTTTCTCCTGCAAAATGTTTTTCTAATATCACTGGACAACAGAAATTTTGCTTCTTGGACACTCTTGGGTGTATCTTATAGGTTTTTGCCTGCTGATCACGAAAATCACCTTCAAATTAACCTATCACATACCGTTTTTTTTTTTTTTATCTTAATTTGTTTGCAATTTCTTGTCATATTGTAAGTCTATATATTTCACTCACGTTATACGATGCTTTTTGTAGCTCAGGCATGTCCAGACATGTACTCAGGGCAGGTTGCGTAACTTTTTTGGAACTGATACAGCTTGGGCATGCCCAGAGATGCCTAGGCGGGATAGATGCTGCCTGAAAAGGCTATAAAAGTAGCACGCATATGCAGATGATAGCCTACATATTACGTTGATATCAGTTTGTATGTATTTTATTGCGACTGTTTCCAATCATAGCATTGTCTAATGTAAGTTATGTTGGAAGCAAGCCAGTTATAGACTTAGGTCAATTGGTGACAGCAGAAATGTCTCGCCAATGTCGCAACAGCCGTGATACGTTCTGCTACATTTGTGGCGAGTACACGCTTAAGCCTCAAAGACACACAACTTGTTAAGAAAGCATACGAACTGTACTTTGGTTGTAAGATTGGTGATCAAGACAAAGCCTGGGCTTCTCACATTTGTTGTGCAAAATGTGCTGTCGATCCTAGAGCATGGCTCAGAGGTACTCGGAAGGCAATGCCGTTTGCTGTCCCGATGATATGACAAGACCAGAACGATCACGTGACGGCTTGTTACTTTTTCCTGACTAATGTTTCTGTTTTTTCTGCTAAAAATAAGAAATCAATTGAATACTCAATTCTGCCTTCAGCCATAAGACCAGTGCCACATGACGACAGTCTTCCGATACCAGAGCCACCAGAGAAATGGAGCTTAGACGAAACAGATGAAAATGCTGCAATGCACCACCTGAGCACGGACAGTGACATTGATCCAGATTTTGAAGCACACGTGAGGTGAACCTCATCTAATAACACAGTCCGAATTAAACAACCTGGTGAGGGGCTTGGGTTTGTCAAAAGCAAAAGCACTACTGGGTTCAAGACTGCAAGGATGGTGTTTGATGTCAAAAGATATAAAAATGTCTGTCTTTTGAAGCTGCCAAGATGATTTAACAAAGCTTTTTACACAGGCTGACAACCTCATTTTCACATGTTGGGTTGCGAGTATGACCCACAACAATGGTGTCTCTATTGATTCATCAGTGTTAATCCTCAATGCTGTCTTGTTACACAATGGCAATGTCCAACATTCAATACCTGTTGGCTATGGTACACACATGAAAGAAACATATGAAAACATGTAACTGTTGTTGAAGCACATCCAGTACACCAAGTACAAATGGAACATCTGTGGAGATCTAAAGGTAGTGGCTCTGCTACTTGAAATGCAGCTCGGATATACCAAGTATTGTTGTTACATTTGCGAATGGGTCACATTACATTACAAAGAACTGGCCACTCCATAAGAATTTGGTTCCAGGACAGAAAAACGTGGCACATGAACCACTTGTTGATCCTCCACTTCACATAAAACTAGGACTAATGAAAAATTTAATGAAAGCGATGGACAAGGAAGGTGAAGGTTTTCGTTATTTGAGACAAATGTTTCCAAGAATAACTGATGCCAAGATTAAAGAAGGCATTTTCATTGGGCCACAGATCAGACACATCATCAATGGCAAGCGGTTCGAAGATCTGTTAGTGGGGCCAGAGAAAATCGCCTGGAAAGCATTCAAGAATGTCATTGAGAATTTTCTTGGCAACCACAGAGCACCAAACTACATTAAGCTGATTGACAAATTTCTTAAAACATACAAAACCATGAAGTGCAACATGTCACTGAAGATTAATTTCCTGCATTCACACTTGGAGTTCTTCCCCACAAATCTTGGAGAAGGTTTCACCAGGACATTGCCACAATGGAAAACGGTATCAGGGCAACTGGAATCCATCAATGCTGGCTGACTATCACTTTTTCACACAGGGCCATGATGGTTTGGATTTTTTTTCACCTTTAATAATAAACACCTTCATTTACAAATTGCATTTTGTGTTTACTTGTGTTGTCCTTGACTATTGTTTAAATTGGTTTGATGTTCCGAAACACTTAAGTGTGACAAACATGCAAAGGAACAGGAAATGAGGAAGGGGGCAAACACTTTTTCACACCACTGTATATATATATATATATATATATATATATATCCAGTTTGAAATCTAAAAAAAAAACATACATGCAAGATGACAGCTTGAGCTGGAAGAAGACAAACATCAATTAATGAGAAGCAAACATTCTTTAGTCTCAGCTGCCACTGTTGAACAAACTTCACTTAGTCTGAGTCATCATTATCAAGAAAAGATGAAATAATTGGATTTTTCTTGTATTTATCTTGTATCTACAGAACTATCAAAGGCATTCACCAATTTGACTAATTAATATATTGGGGGGGGGGTTGGGAGTATAACTATCTCAGTTGTAATTAAAAAGAATCTGAATATGCTTAATGGTTTTCTACAAGTCCAATAATGCACCGTTACTACATATCTCTGACTGGCAAAGTACGACTGCATTAGTGATGACTTTTAAACGAAAACTCAATCAGCGTGTGCATGTGGAGCGCGTTTCGCTTCTGATTGCTCCAGAAATCCCTGCCAACAAAACAAATTGTGCCCTTATTGCATTTTAATTAGCTCTCCCTCTTTGGTTCGTCTGTGAAACGGTTCCTGGCAGGAATGCCTCGAGTTCCAGAAAAGTAGCTTCCCATTAGAGTAATTTTTCTGTTTTATAAATATTCCCAAATATGTAGAAAACATGGGAGCAGGTCTGTTGAGACCCATGATGTGATTAAATATGGACGCCTTCGGAGTAGGACCCAGAGGGGGATCCGGATACGGCTGCCAGAAGAAGAAGAAGAAGAAAAAAAAAAGTCTATCGGAAAAAAAAACAGGTGAATCGGAAAGACAAAAGATGAAGAGATAAAGTGAGAAGACTGAGTAAAGACTGAAGTTGACTGATCATTAAAATCAGATCGGAAGCTTAGAAAGCAGTCAGCTCTGAGGAACTCGGCAGCCAGAATTATATATTACTGAATTATGAACCCTGTTAATAAAGCGGATTTATCCACAGGAAATGCACCTCATTTTAGGAATTTTTTTTTTTCACTATGCCTGTTATTTCCTTATAGTTTTAAACTTTTTTTTTTTTACTGAAAAACTATAGCAATCAGAAGTGAGTGTGTATTTAAAGGTTCAATAGTTGATTTTTTAAAACTTGTTTTATGTCTTACTTACCCAAATTACCTGCAAAATATGAAGAACATGATCAAAACAATTGTTTAAGCCATACCCTCTGTTACAAAATGGGACTGGAGGCAGAAGCAAGTGCAGGTCAAAGTCTTTACTGACTAACAAATAAACAAATCCAAACACAGGGCGCGCGGTCTAAATTTAATACGACTAACCATGAGACTACATCCAGGCATTACATGAAAACAAACAGGAAGCTAAGAACAATAGCATGCTACACATACATGCTACTTAACATGACTATCGTCCACGACTCGTACATGTTCAAAGTAATACTGCGCAACGTTCGCATCCAACGTGAGGCATTTAAATACAAAACACAATCAAACCAAAATACAGACACCTGGGTTAAATCAAAGACATACTCAAACTGAACTGGTACTGAACCATAAGTGCAGTAACTTTGTGAATCAAAACAAAAAAGTCACGTGTCTTTGTGAGATGCCGTGCCGCAGCGCCATCCGCGGGCAGTGGCATAACAGAACCCCCTCCTAAGGCATTCCTCCCGGAGTGCCAAAAACCCCCTCTCCAATGGGAGTCCTGGGCTGCCATAGAAGCTGACACTCGCTGCCAGGGAAAACGAGGCGGCCTCCGCCATGTTGCAGATGTGAGGAGAACCACCCCCAGCAGGAATGAAAGTCAGGGTGCCACCCCTAGCGGCGCTTGAAAGCTTGGCGGTGGCCCCGGTGGCACCGGAATGTAGGACACCGCCCCTGGCGGCACTGGATCGCTCGGTGCCACCCCCGACGGCGCTGGAATGCTGGGCAACACCCCTTACGGAGATGGAATACTGGGCAATGCCTCCGGCGGGACTGGAACGCTGGGCGACGCACCCAGTGGGACTGGAACGCTGGGCGATGCCCCCGGCAGGGCTTGAGCTATGAGAGAAGACCTTAGCGGGGCTGGAGCTTGGAAGGATGTCCTCAGCGGGGCTGCACATCGGGACGGCCTCCTCAGCTGGGCTGGACAGCGGGACAGCTTCCACGGTTGGACATGGCAGTGGGACGTCCTCCTCAGCTGGGCTGGACAGCGGCACAGCTTCCTCAGCTGGTCAGGGCAGTGGGACGGCCTCTTCGGCCGCTGAGACCTCCCCATAGGTCTCTGGCTGGAGCTCCAACGTCACCATGTTAACCTCGGGCTGGAGCGATACAGCTGAGACCTCCCCTTAGGTCTCAGGCTGGAGCTCTGCGGCTGCCGTGCTGACTGGTGATGGAGGGCTAGAGGTTGCCATGATCACCTCTGGCTGGAGCTCCAAGGCTGAGACCTCCCCATAGGCCTCAGGCTGGAGCTCTGCTGTCCATGCCCCCTTCCACAAAAAAAAAAAGCTTCTGGGCCAGCCTTCACTTCTGGACTGGGCAGCGTGGTGTAATGCATCTGCAGTGGGAAGCTCCATTAATTCGGGTAGCTCTGATTGCCGCATTGCGCGGCGTAGTTCTCCGACAGCGTGGAGGGGGTAGACTGCACGGTGGACGACTTGGCTTGCTGCAGCGGCTTTAGAAGGCCGGCGTAGCTGAGCAATTTCCTTGGTGTGTTGCCTGCTCTGTTCCTCGAACGAGCGGCGCCATGCCTCAAACTCGGCCGCTTCGGCGGCGCTCATGGCAACCTGCTGCTTCTGCATGAAGGCGCAGTATTCTGTTACAGATCAGGACTGGAGGCAAGTACAGGTCAAAGTCTTTATTGACTAACAAATAAACAAACCCTAACACAGGGAGCACGGTCTAAACTTAATCAGACTAACCATGAGACTACATCTAAGCATTACATGAAAACAAACACGAACTACAACCGCTAGCATGCTACACATACATGTAGGGCGGCTGTGGCTCAGTCGGTAGAGCGGGTTGTCCACTACTCCACTAACCATGGGGTTGGCGGTTCGAATCCCGGCCCGGGTGATCCCATGCCGAAGTGTCTTTGGGCAAGACACTGAACCCTAAATTGCCCCCAATGGCAAGCTAGCACCTTGCATGGCAGCTCTGCTACCATTGGTGTGTGAGTGTGCTCTCATTAGTAAGTCGCTTGTAAATGTAAAAATGTAAAATGATATTTCTGTAAAGCTGCTTTGAGACAATGTACCATTGTAAAAAGCGCTATACAAATTGGTAAATTATTATAAATTACATGCTAATTAACATGACTATCGTCCATGACTCGTACACATTCATAGTAATACGTAAATGGTAAATGGCCCACTTATATAGTGCTTTTATCCAAAGTGCTTTACACTGTGTTTCATTCACCTATTCACACACACACTCACACACACTAATGGTAGCAGAGCTGCCATGCAAGGTGCTAGTTTGCCATCAGGAGCAACTTGGGGTTCAGTGTCTTGCCCAAGGACACTTTGGCATGTGGAGTCATGTGGGCTGGGAATCAAACCGCCAATCCTACGATTAGTGGAGAACCCACTCTACCACATGAGCCACAGCTGCCGCAACGTGCACATCCACACGAGGTGTTTAAATACAAAATACAATCAAACAAAAATACAGACACCTGGGTTAAAAGCCATACTCAAACTGAACTAGTACTGAAACCAGAAGTGCATTAACTTACATTTACATTTATTCATTTAGCAGACGCTTTTATCCAAAGCGACTTACAAATGAGCGCACACTCACACACCAATGGGAGCAGAGCTGCCATGCAAGGTGCTAGCTTGCTATCGGGGGCAACTTAGGGTTCAGTGTCTTGCCCAATGACACTTCGGCATGGGATCACCCGGGCCGGGATTCGAACCGCCAACCCTACGATTAGTGGATTAGAGGACAATCCGCTTTACCGACTGAGCCACAGCCGCCCCTTTATAAATCAAAACAAAAGAGTCACTTGTCTTTGTTAGACGGCGTGCCGCAGTGCCATCCGCTGGCGGTGGTGTAACACCCTCAGCACAAAGTGTATAATGTGGTTTAGAAAATCCGTTTGGAAAACTGTTGTATAGTACAGACTGCACATCCTGTCAGTCACTTAATGAACACACCTTAATGTCCCTTCACTCCAACTTCATCTCAGTCTGTTTGGAAAGAAAAACAAACCACTTAAATCTGTCTGAAATCTGAAAGCGCCCAGGACAGTCAGATAATTCTCTTGTGAGCACAAAAACAAAAAAACTGCGCTTCAAAAAAACCCCACAGAATTAATGATGCTACTGGACAGCTCTGTAAATGCAATCTGGACAAAGCTTTAAATTATTTGAATAACCAGCTTTACATAACAATTCAAGCAGATACATGTTTTTCTGTCAGTTTGAGATATGTTCTGCGTGTTTATAGTGTTGTAAGTTGGTGTACCTGGGTTGGAATGGCGTTAAAAAAAAAAAAAAAACATTCAAATCTTATTCAGCTTGCAGATAAATAATCTTAACAAATTGTGACATATCTTGTCTTACACACCTTTAATTGGCCACTTATCTATAAAAAAAAAAGTCTCTAATTAGGCAAAAGTCTATTGAAAGCCCCCACAGTAGCAGATAACCTCAAGTGGGATGAAAAGATCAACTGCATCATCAAAAAGACTCGGACAGTACGAATCACCCTCCCACATGCAACACCAGTAAAAGTGTTTTCACAGCCCTTACAGAGTCAACAAGTCCAATCTATCTTTCCACAGTGTGCTCCGGGCAAGGAAAAAACTACAGTGTGTTACTTCAGGATCCAAAAAGCTGCAATGCGAATCAAGAGTAAAGTGCGAGGAATCATCTGTTTTAAAGCCTAAGAGCTGTATTCGGAGGTGAGTTAGCTATTGGTGAAAAAATAGCAAAAAATAATATGATGCGCTGCATCAAGTGCTATTCTATAAGCAGCTGGATAATAAAGGCAGAAGCCATGTTGTTTAAAATGAACCTAATTTACAGTGGTTGATGTGATATATACAATTGGGAATATTCATGACACAATATATTGACAATAATGTTTTACATTTTACAGCAAAAAAAAAAAAAAAGAAATAGGGTATTCAAGTTAAGGTACTGTGTATAAGTCCATACTTTCTATCCCCTCATTATTATTATTTTTTCCAAACTTTAATGGAAATGCTGGTGCTGTAGATCCTATAGAATAACCCTATATTTATGATGCTTCTACTTAAGTAATGTCGCATCGTTCCTGGAACATGTGGGAGATCACAGCTGCTGAAATCTAAAGCTGTAAATATAATCAGATTTACAGCAGCACTGATGAGGGTGTTATTTTCACATCTAACACAGTCATACATAAATTACACAGAGGGAGAGAGGGAGAGAGAGGGGGGGAGATGGCGGGAGGGAGAGAGAGAGAAGGAGGGAGAGAGAGAGGGTGAGAGAGTGTGAAAGTGAGGGAGAGGGAGAGAGGAAAAGAGAGAGAGAGGGGGGGAGGGAGAGAGAGAGAGGGTGAAAGAGCGAGAGCAGGAGAGATGGAAAGAGAGAGAGAGAGAGGGAGAAAGAGAGAGAGAGAGAGAGAGAGAGAGAGAGAGAGGGAGAGAGAGAGGGTGAAAGAGCAGGAGAGAGATGGTGAAAGAGCGAGAGAGAGGGAGAGGAAGAGATGGAAAGAGAGCGAGAGAGAGGGAGGGAGAGAGGGAGAGAGAGGGAGGGAGAGAGAGAGAGGGTGAAAGAGCGAGGGGGGGAGGAAGAGAGGGAAAGAGAGAGAGAGATAGGGAAAGAGAGAGAGCGAGGGAGAGAGAGAGATAGGGTGCATTCCATCCTTAAAGAAGACATTTTTTTTTTTTTAATCCCCACCGTTTTCCTCACACACACAAACACAAACACACACACTTGCCAATCCACCATATTCATGCTGAGTCACATGTTAGACTTGATTAAAAGAAGCTCTGGTGCCGTGTGTGTGTGTGTGTGTGTGTGTGTGTGTGTGTGTGTGTGTGTGTGTGTGTGTGTTATAGACTACAGCACTTTATATGTGTGTGTTTGCAAAGACACACAAGAAGAGCCACAAATCTCCAGGTCAGACACACGTGGCTGCAGAGGGAGAATGACCTTGCTAAAAATGACAAACAGAAGGATAGAGAGAGAGAGAGAGAGAGAGAGAGAGAGAGAGAGAGAGAGAGAGAGAGAGGTGTGGACATGATCTCTCTCTCTCTCTCTCTCTCTCTCTCTCTCTCTGCAGCATCAATATTTATTCAACTTAATTATTTATTTTCTCTGCCTTTCTGGTTGTGAAGAATGCTAAGCGAGGTTTTTCAATATTGTCCAGACCTCACTTTTAAACATTTTTGGGATAGAGAATGCAGACAGAAGATTGAAATATTGTTGTCGTTGTTGTTGTTGTTCCCAAATGTAATGCAATGCACCATAGAAGCAAGAGAGAATTTAAAAAATGAAAAGACGAATGTGTGAGTGAAAAGATGGCCAGCATTAAAATAAAAAAATCTAAAAACAATTAAACAAATAGAAGCACATGAATTCCGCTTGATCCGGCACACCCTATTATTTTGCACTGTAGTTTTTATATGGGCGGCTGTGGCTCAGTCGGTAGAGCGGGTTGTCCACTAATCCACCAACCGTGGGGTTGGCGGTTCGAATCCCGGCCCGGGTGATCCCATGCCGAAGTGTCCTTGGGCAAGACACTGAACCCTAAGTTGCCCCCGATGGCAAGCTAGCACCTTGCATGGAAGCTCTGCTACCATTGGTGTATGAGTGTGCACTTGTAAGTCGCTTTGGATAAAAGCGTCTGCCAAATGAATAAATGTAAATGTAAATGTATATCATGCACTGACAATTAAATGTGGGTACGATTTAATGGCGCCATAGGATACTAAATTGAGTTTATGAAATTGTAATATACACTGATCAGCCATAACATTAAAACCACTAAGAGATTATGTGAATAACTTTAATTATTTAATTATATTGGCACCTGTCCAGGGGTGGGATATATTTATTAGGCAGCGAGTGAGCAGTCAGTTCTCAAAGTTGATGTGTTCGAAGCAGGAAAAATGGGCAACCGTAAGGATCTGAGCGACTTTAACAAGTGCCAAATTGTGATGGCTAGATAACTCAGTCAGAGCATCTCCAAAGTGGCAGGTCTTGTGGGGTGTTCGTACCTATGCAGTTGTTAGTACCTACTGAAAGTGCTCCAAGGTAGGACAACCGGTAAACAAGCAGCAGGGTCATGGGTGTCATGAGGATGTTTTTTTGACCAGTCCCACCTACCTACCTGGTCTTGTTGCAGACCTTCATTGCACTGGTATTTCCTAATGGCAGTGGTCTCTTTTAGGAGGATAATGTGCCCTGCCACACTACAAAAACTGTTCAAAAATGGATTGAGGAACTTGATAAAGAGTTCAATGTGTTGACTCGGCCTCCAAATTCCCCAGATCTCAATCCGGTCGAGCGTCTGTGGGATGTGTTGGACAAACAAGTCCGATCCATGGAGGCTCACAACTTTCAGGACTTGTGGATCTGCTGCTAACATCTTGGTGCCAGATACCACAGAACACCTCCAGAGGTCTTGAGGAGTCCATGCCACGACGAGTCAGAGCTGTTTTGGAGGCACAAGGGGGGCCTACACAATATTAGGCAGGTGCTTTTAATGTTATGGCTGATTGGTGTATGTAACAATTGCGTAACTTCTGAACAGCACTTAAGTCTGTTAAGTCTATGAATTATTTAACAGCATCCTCCCTTTACAGTTGACTTGATTTTTTTTTTATGAATACATTTATGAGACTGTGCAGATGAGTCCTCACTCAGGGTTAGGGTTGGCACTTATCTTATAATTTGTTTTTTTGTGTATGTGCCATATTCATGAAAACATAGCCCGTGTAGCCCTTATAATGTTTTTTCTGGCTCAGAGTGAAGGCTGCATAGCCCGATCATTCATATTGTGCTTAAATTTCTGGGTAACAAAAAGAAAATAAAAGGGTTCACTCACACACACATGCTGTTTTGTACAAACGGAATTTTGTGCCAGATGCATAGCATTTTAATACCAGCAAAAAGAAAAACTGGCAATCACCAAGGGAAAGTGGCATCATCAACAAAACAAAAGTTCATGAAAAGATCAGCAACAATACAATTTCATCAGGAAAAAAAATAGTTTAAGGCACTGATGTAACAGGATGTTTTGGCCTCTGACAGAATATCAATGAGTCATTCTTTGCAAATGGGTTTAGCTGTTAAGGAAAGGCCCTTCTGCTAGTACTGATTCCTTCTAACGCACACCACACATATAAATAATGAATCCAGACTCTTCTGAGAATACAAAATAAATCTGTGGGTCTGAGTGTGTACTGTGAGAAAGAGGGTGAGTAATGAGAGCTACAAAGTATCATTCCTATCTATTAATCTCTAGTATTTAATAAGCACAGTGACCTGCATTAGTATTCACCCACCTTGAACTCTGCCTCTCTCTTTGCTAGACCAGGTGTCTTGCAGGAACACGTGTATTTATATCACGACCATGTGACACTAATTACAAATAATTTAGCGGTTTTGCAGTAATATCTTTTTTTTTCGATTGTAAAAATTTGTTGTAACACAATAAAATGTGGACAGGTTCAAGGGGGCGATTACTAAGCTGTGTTGTTTCATTTATCATTGTTCATGCCCGTAAAATTTCAGTACTTTGAACATGGTATATAGTAATTTGGCTACTGATCACCGTTGTTTCCCAATGACCAATCACTGATCACCATTGTTTCCCAATGACCAATCACTGATCACCATTGTTTCCCAATGACCATTCACTGATCACCATTGTTTCCTAATAACCAATCACTGATCACCATTGTTTCCTAATGACCAATCACTTATCACCATTGTTTCCCAATGATCTATGACTAATCACTGTTGTTTTCCAATATCCAATCACTGATCACTATTGGTCTTGACAGCCAATAACTGATCACCATTGTTTCCCAATGACCATTCACTGATCACCATTGTTCTCGACAACCAATCACTGATCACCATTGTTTCCCAATGACTAATCATTGATCACTATTGTTACCAACGACCAATGACCCGATTACCATTGTTTCCCAATGACCATTGAACTTATCACCATTGTTTCCCAAATCACTGGTCATCATTGTTCCCATCGATGAATAAACTAATCACATTTTCCCCAATGACCAATGAATTGATCAACATTGTTTCCCAATTACCAATCACTGATCACCATTGTTTCCCAATGACTAATCATTGATCACTATTGTTACCAACGACCAATGACCCGATTACCAATGTTTCCCAATGACCATTGAACTTATCACCATTGTTTCCCAAATCACTGGTCATCATTGTTCCCATCAATGAATAAACTAATCACCATTTTCCCCAATGACCAATGAATTGATCAACATTGTTTCCCAATTACCAATCACTGATCACTATTGTTTCCCAATGACCAATCACTGATCACCATTGTTTCCCAATGACCAATCACTGATCACCATTGTTTCCCAAAGACCAATCACTGATCACTATTGTTTTGACAACCAATCACTGATCACCATTGTTCCCAACGACCAAATAACTGATCACCTGTGTCCCTTAAACATTAAATCTATAACTCCATAATAGACTTGGAAGTATGACCCTCAACTATCTAACTAACTTTGAGGGAACATGTTTTATCTATATCATCACCCAAGAAAGACCCCCCTCCCCCCGTGTAGCTCTTCTCTCCTCCACGTTCCTAAATCTGAATCAGTGTATCTCTTTAATGCTTCATATGCACGTGCTATTCAGCTTCCTGGGCCAAAAGTGGGTTTTTATGATCATTTCCACAAGTGGGAAAAAACAGGTCAAATATAGTTCACAGCTGCACATTATCATACTGAAGTGGTTTGGAGAGTTGAGAGAGAGAGAGAGAGAGAGAGAGAGAGAGAGAGAGAGAGAGAGAGAAAATTAATTACACTGTCTGTGCTGAGAGAACAGTAAAAAAACACCCAGAGAAAAAGAGAGAGAGAGAGAGAGAGAGAGAGAGAGAGAGTTTCATAAACTGGAGCAAACAATTTTGAGCAAAGCATAGATCGATAATCGCCCAAAAGCTCCACCATCCCACCTTTCCATGGTGCATTTGCAGCAAGTTTGTGAGATTGAGCGGAAAAGATGTAGAAAGCCGGAAGGAGGAAATGCCAGTACAGAGGGAAAAAGATAGACAGTGTGTGTGTGTGTGTGTGTGTGTGTGTCTGCATGTGTAAGAGAGAGAGAGAGAGAGAGAGAGAGAGAGAGAAAGAGAGAGAGAGAGATATGGGTACAGAATGTTAAGGAAAAGCGGAGAAAGAAACATGCTTTCAGTATTTATGGTCCCAAGACACCAAACAGACAGGCTTGGCATTGGCACCATTCTCTCTCTCTCTCTCTCTCTCTCTCTCTCTCTCTCTCTCTCTTCACTGAAAATGGCATATTTTTCTAGAACAGGACATCCCAAAGTGTTTAATTTCTCTTACATCAATGTTGCTCTATTCTCTTACATTCAATACAGCAATTATTTCCTTTATTTATTAATGAATGTCACATACTTTTTAACCCTTTACAGTTACATTTAATATTTTGAAATGCCCAAGTTAGGTATCACTTATGTTATAGCAGTCATTCCCATGACTTTCTCTAAAAACCTGTCTTCACGCCGTTGTGTTTTACTGTGTCCAGACACCGTAACTGAATGATATGCTTTAACATGAACAACTGACTCACAACCCAAGTGGAAAAGGTTAATAACCCATTTGTCGCACAGATAGCCTTCTCTTCAACATGATTCTCTTTACAATTCACTCCTCTGCTCACACAGAAACAGAATTTGAGACCTCAAGGTCATGTCAGACTTGAAAGTCATCCCGTGGGTGTATATATGACAGAGAGAGAGAGAGAGAGAGAGAGAGAGAGAGAGAGAGAGCGAGCAGGAGGGAGGGAGGGAGAGAGAGAGAGAGAGAGAGAGCGAGAGTGTAGTGGAAGATCAGCAGGCTGACTGTGTTAGCAGAGTTCATGCCCTTTGCCAAACATTGAGTCACTGAAGCCTTTTAAGCTCTTTGGCTGTTCGGGAGTTTGGGCCAGCTGTGGTGCACTGTATGATGCACTGCAGGAGCTAAATGGCTAATTAGCATGGATGATGAGAAGCAGACATGCAGCCCACTTCCTCTTTAAAGGACACAGTTCTAGTCTCTAAGATTTATTTCCCCTTACTAATGGGCAGGATGACGAGTCCATAAACATTGAAAGTTTGTCATTGAAGATGACATTGACCAGTCCTCATTTGCCTCAGATTTCTGTTCTTAGCTGAGTGAAGTGGAACCTGACATGGTTTTCTGTTTCTGTAGTCCATCTTCCTCACGGGTCTACATATTGTACTTTCTGAGATGCTTTTCTGATCACCTTGGTTGGAAAGGGATTTGTAAATTTACTTTGACTTGTATTTACATTTACATTTACATTTATTCACTTAGCAGACGCTTTTATCCAAAGCGACATACAAATCAGAGATACAAGCAAAGTGTATTTGCTTGTATTTAAACAGTATTTAAACAGGAAAACATATAAATACATGTTATTTGATGTTTTACCTAATCAACTGTATAGTTTTCTGAAGGTAAACGTTTATTTTGAAATTGATGCATACAATATGTTCCAAAAAGTTGGGACAGTGGCAATTTAGGACTAATAGAGATGTGACATGTTGAAATAAGAAGGTGATATGAAACAGGTGAGGCAATCATCTGATGATAGAATATAAGGAGCCTCCATGAAACATCTAGTCCTTAAAAGAGCAAGGATGGGTCGAGGCTCGCCAAACTGCCAACAGATGCATCAGCAAATAATCGAAAATTTTGAAAACAACATCCCCAAAAGACAAATTGGTAGGACTTTGGGTATTTCACCTTCTACAGTGCACAATATAATTAAAAGAGTCAAGGAATCCAGTCAAATCTCATTACATAAAGGGCAAGAACAAACACCACTCCTGAATGCGCATGATCTATGATCCATCAGACGTCACTGTCTTAAAAAACATCAGGAGTCTGTAATGGATATCCTGACATGGGCTCGGGAATTCTCTGGTAAACATTTGTCAGTCGACACCATTCGCCACTGCATCCACAGATGCAAGTTATAGCTTTACTAAGCAAAGCAGAAGCCATACATCAACACTGTCCAGAAGCACTGCAGACTTCTCTGGGCTCGATCTCATCTGAGATGGACCACAGCATAGTGGAATCGTGTTTTGTGATCCGACAAGTCGACATTTCAAATAGTTTTTGGTCAAAACAGCCGTCGTGTTTTCTGGGCCAAAGAGGAAAGCACCATCCAAGCTATTATTAGCATCAGGTCCAAAATCCAGCTAAATTTGACCAACAGGCCTCTTCACTAGAGCCCAAACGCTTAATAAGTGTTATTAAAAGAAAAAGTGATGTGACACAGTAGTAAACACACAACTGTCCCAACTTTTTTGGAGTGTGTTGCAGTCATGAAATTTGAAATGAGTGTATATTTTTAAAAATAAATTCAATTCACAAAGCAAAACATCAAATAATGTGTTTCCAATATAGTACAAGGTGAATTGAATTTTCAAATGACTCTTGTTATTTATTTATTTTATTTTATTTGCATTTTCCCTACTGTCCCAACTTTTATGAATTGGGGTTGTACCGTAGCCTTCCTGTCAGCTCAATCAGAAGGCTAGGGGTTCAAGCCCCAGCACCACCAAGCTGCCACTGTTGGGCCATTGAGCAAGGTCCTTAGCCCTCTCTGTTCCACAGGCATTGAATCATGGCTGACCTTGAACCCCAGCTTCAAAGTGGTATATGTGAAGACAAGAATTTCACTGTGCTGTAATGTACATGTGACAAATAAATGCTTTTTCAAACTGGTCAATTCCCTCTGACGTCTCTCATCAACCAGACATTTCTGGCCAGGAACCACTGCTCTGATGTCATACATCGGTTTGTAAGCACAACAGGAGGTGCATGAAAACCTGGGAGTTCTGACTAGTGTAGTGAAAGGGAATAAGCTTCAAGGCAATAAAACTGGTTTGATCAATTGTAGGAAGGTTAAGGGAAATCCAATAGCCACTGGTGAGCAGAGAAACATCTCAGAACACACAAGTTGAACAGTAAGGTTTATGTACTACAACATTAGAAGACTATGCATTCATACCTACACCCATCTATTTTTTGTACTGTTTAACCTATACAGGGTCACAGGAAGCCTAGAGCCTATCCCAGGAGACTTGGTGCACAAGACATGGGAAACCCTGGACGAGGTGCCAACCCATTACAGGGCAAAACTGGACACAACACTTCTGAATCATTGTCAGGATAAATATTCAAATTCCAGGACATCTGCAGTTTTTTTTTTTTTTTCAGTACTTACACTAGCCTGCCAGCTACTGCCACATCATTGGCCGATTGGCCAATATGACTCAATTTTCACCTTTTGCCGTTTATGTGATGAAACACAGTGTAAATCTACTGCTTATTAACTTCCTGTCTGTGGCAATAAAATGATAGGCTCACTAAATTTGACAGCCGTACACTGTATCCTAATGCCAAAGCTCTAACCTCGGCTGAGAATAATCACTGCATCTTTAAAACTCAAGTAATCCAGCCGATGAAGTTATACATTAAAAGCATTACACACCTGTAAAAAAAAAAAAAAAATCCATAACTTCCTGTCAAACAAGCTTCAGTGCATCTGGCTGGGATTTCACCTCTTCACCTCATTAGCTCAGGTGAATCTGAGGTCCAATCAGTGTACACATCCAGTAAGCCTTCTCAAACACCACAGACAGTGTCCAATTAAAAGTTGGTCTTTTCTCATCAGTGTGAAAAGCTAATTAAATCTCAGAATTGTCTTAAAAACAAGCAGTGTATAATTATTCCAGGCTACAGAGCTGAATATCCACAGGACCCCAAAAAACAAACGTTCCAGTTACATGAATTCCTTGCTTACAAAGGTCCAGATAAGCAACTAGCATGCTTTGTCATTAATGTTTAGGTTATGGTCATAAATAAAACAATTTGATGTAGTTATGTTTTGTTAAGTAGTTGCAATTCATGTTACCGCTTTTGACTTGTGGCATAGACTCTGACCAGATCAGACATATGTTATGAATGAACACATATCTCTCGTTTTTGTCGTCCAATTGGTCACCTATCAATTCCCACCCACCAGCCAGCTCTACCCTATCATACAACAGCTTCCAACAAGCAAGGGTGAAGGCTTCAAGTGCTTCCTCTCAGACATGTGAAGCCAACCTCTGCATCTTTTCAAACTAATACTGCTCCAGGGCAGCATAACACACTTTGAGGAACGTGCTGTCCACCCTTCTCCACATATATAAGCTCACAGATGCAAATGATTAGCTTGTGTCATTGTGATTGATAGGGGGAAGTTTGTATTCTCCTCCCAGCCAAAGAGCACAGGCATTTTTGCACCCATATGCTTCGGGGCACTCTGATTTCTTCCATCAGTCCGAAGACATGCTAGGCTGATTGTCCGTAGTGTGAGCATGTGTGTGTGATTGAGCCCTGCGATGGGTTGGCACCTTGTTCAGGGTCTCCCCTACCTTGTGCCTTGAGTTTCCTGGGACAGTCTCTAGCCTCCTCACACAACCCAGTGAAGGACAAGTGGTGTGGAAAATGGATGGATGGATATGGTGTACAGGAAGCAATTTGGAATCCAACTATTTACATATTGGTGGTTTAATTAGTTCCTGCATAAAGGGGAGTTAAATGATGGATTTTAACCTGCATCTCATCTGCCTTTTAGAAAACCAAGAACCCCTAACTAGACAAATACCCCTTTTACCTAATTACATTTGACTGAATTTTTGCAATTTACAGGATATAAGGCATTTTTCTAGATTAATAGTA
>JAFFST010049238.1:97142-107284 GCA_022414735.1 Noturus placidus | reverse complement strand
ATGTGTTTTGAGTGCGCCATCTATTGGGGAAACGTGGGCATTGCAGGGAAAGGGGGAAAAAAAAAGGAGGTGTTTTACTATAATTTGGACAAGTTCGGCGGGCCGGATTAAAAAGCCTAACGGGCCGTAGTTTGCCCATGTCTGGGTTATGTAATGACATGCTTTTGGTCTGCTTTGAGTGCACTCCGAAGTTAATTAAAAAAGAAATGTAATCTTTATGATGTATTTGTGAACTAGTCAAGTACATGAATGCTTTCATTAAGTTGTTGTTTTGAGCTACCTGAATACATCAAGCTTTTTGTATATAACTGACTAAAAATGAGCTACTGTTTTCATGTCTTATGTTAAATAACTTTGCAGTCCAACTAACATTATAAATCAACAAAACATGAAGTACATTCTATTCATTTTGTTGCAGGTCGACATGAGTCCCAGGAGCCATTCCTTCAGTGGATGCTGCTCCTTAGCAACATGTCTGACGTACCTTGGGTGCACACAATCAGCTACGGGGATGACGAGGACAGTCTGTCCACTGTCTATATGAACCGCATCAACAACGAATTCATCAAAGCTGGGCTCCGAGGAATCTCTATGCTCTTTGCATCTGGTGATCAAAATGATGGATTGCTGTGTTTACAAATAACTGTTGACTAAAATAGAGAAGACGCTTTTTAACAAATCAGTATGGTTCTGATCAACATTTATCATTCCATCAATGTTATTTTGGTACAGGGGACAGTGGCGCTGGCTGTCGACACTTTACCAAAGAAAATGTGTTCAGGCCGAGCTTTCCTGCTTCCAGGTGTGTCATTGAATTTTTATATTACACTTCACTGATGGCTTGGTAGATATGTTTGTTAGATCATTTAGTTTAAAGTGTTTATGAAAATGCAGAGGCCCTTCGTGAGACAAACATTTAGCCTTTTATTCTTCTGCGGCAGTGAGCTAAGCGGTACATGTTATATCTGGCTAAATCATGGCCATTTTATATATATATATATATATATATATATATATATATATATATATAAAAATTTCATTTCTGGTTGGCTGGAAGGTGTCCATTATTTTCATTCACTCATATACACACACCCTCCTGACATAGGGGGAGCATATGTTCAAGAAACAAACACAAATTTACAATGACAGAAGAATAACTCTCTGAAACTGAAAACACGGACCTCAGTGGCAAAAATGTAACAGCCTTCAAATAAACAGAATTCCGTGTTCATTTTCTAAGCTTCCTTTTCACTAATCATGGTTTATCATGACTGTGCTGCCAGAGTTTCTGTTTGTTCTGCAAGTTTGTCTGCCATTCTGGCACAAACCTCTTGTGTGTATGGGTTTTATCCAAAGCAACTTACAAATGAGAAAGATGCAAGCAAAGCGATTTATCGAGCTGAGAACAATACTAATTAGTTGAGTAGTGCTACTATACAAGATCCATTAATTGAGTTCTAGAAGAAGCAAAGTGCGCAGAGTGGAGATGTAAGTGTAATTTTTTTTTTTTTTGGTTAGTTAGGTGTTCATGGAAGAGGTGGGTCTTTAGCTGTTTCTTGCAGATGGTGAGTGAATCTGCGGTCCGGATTGAGGTTGGAAGTTCATTCCACCACTGAGGAACAGTTAGTTTGAAGATTCTTGAAGGGGACCTTGCGCCATGCTGAGTAGGAACTACTAAACGTCGGCCGCTAATCGATCGCAGATTGCGTGAGGGAACATAAGCCTTCAGGAGAGAGTTGAGGTAGGAGGGTGCTGTTCCAGACAAGGTCTTGGAGGTGAGCATCAAGGCCTTGAATTTGATGCGGGCAGCTACAGGAAGCCAGTGGAGGGAGATGAAGAGGGGTGTGACATTGGTTCTCTTGGGCTGGTTGAAGACAAGGCATGCTGCAGCATTCTGAATCACCTGAAGGGATTTGATGGAGCTGGCTGGAAAGCCTGAAAGTAGTGAGTTGTAGTAGTCCAGTTTTGAGAAGAGCCTGGACTAGTATCTTTGTGGCCTGTTCGGTGAGGTAGGGTCTGATTTTCTTGATGTTGTACAGGATGAACCTACAGGACCGTGCAGTTGTTGAGATGTGGTCTGTAAAAGTCAAGCTGTCAAGTCACCCCAAGGTTCCTGGCCGTCCTGGTTGGCTTGTGTGGTTGCACCGAGCTGTACAGTGAAGTTGAGGGACAAGCTGGGATGATGAGAAGCTCAGATTTTGCCAAGTTGAACTTAAGTTGGTGTTTCCTCACTTTTGTAATGGAATTTGCTTAATCCATATATTAACTTGTGATTGGTATTTGAGGTTTAGGTGGTTTCAAACGACAATTGTTTTTCCCAAGATGAGCTCTTAAGTGCGGGATGGAACATCGTCATAATCGTCCTCCTCCTAAGCTGGACACTAGAGCTGTTGATCAAAATCTCACTAACCAATGAGAGTAAATCGCTGTCATCTTTTCTTATTCCATGTTTGCAGTCCATATGTGACCACAGTGGGTGGGACGTCCTTCAAGAATCCTTTCAAAATCACCTATGAGGTCACGGATTACATCAGTGGGGGTGGCTTCAGTAATGTGTTCACAATGCCAGACTATCAGGTAAACATCCATAAGGTGCCTGACACCGCCTTTAGTTCATTTGAGCAAAGTTGGACTACATGGAAATACATTTTTATATACATTATATTATGTACCGTATTTCTGTATATTCTTGAATTTTAAAATCAATTTAGGTCCATGGTTCTGATTTCAAAACCAGTACAACTGCTTAGTACCAAGGATCTAAGACCGGGATGGGCAATCTTATCAGGAAAGGGCCGGTGTGGGTGCAGGTTTTCATTCCAACCAAGCAGGAGGCACACCTGATTCCACCTGTTTAATCAGCTGATCTTTGCTTTCGATAGATTCAGGTGTGGCTTCTACTTGGTTGGAATGAAAACCTGCACCCACACCGGACCTTTCCGGATAAGATTGCCCACCCCTGATCTAAGATGTTATTAGGCTTTGCATAGTTCAGAAAAACACACAATGTACATTCCATCAATGTGCTAATTGTGAATATGTATGTAAATGAGTGTTTTATATCGTGTGTATATATCTTTTTATATCTAAAGGTTGGTGCCGTGAAGGCGTTTTTGAAAGGTGCACAGCCTCTTCCTCCAGAGTCCTACTTCAACCGCAGTGGAAGAGCCTATCCTGACATGGCAGCACTGTCTGACAATTACTGGGTCGTTACCAACCTTGTACCCATCCCATGGGTTTCAGGAACCTCGGTTGGTAAAGAATATAAACTTATGCTCATACCTGCCACATTCAATATTCATTCAGTTGTCCAATCAGCCAGTCACGGCAATAAATAAAATCATGCCCATAGAGGTCAAGATCTTAATTTAATGTGCACATCAAATATCATAGTGGTAGGGGGACGTGATCACAACGTTTACATGCACGTCAATATTCTGATAATCGGACTTTGTCAACATCGATTATAGTATGGAGTCGCGTATATGCAGCAATACGATGGAACGATTCAGATTAAGATTAAGATTCCTAGCCCTGGAAATGCAAGTTTTAATTGGAAATGTGTTGCATGTGAACACCTTATTCAGAAAATCCATTGAAGGATTTATGTGCATTCTTGGTCATCAAGGAATTGTGGGTGTTAACAGACACTTAGCTGTAAGCTAGGTATATAGGAATGGCAACACGGGGCGTACTTGCCACAGCCAAGTGTACAGGAATATTCTGATGCCTGTACGGATGTAAACATCATATTTGGAATATGGCTGCAACCATGCAAGCAAATTTTGTGCATGTAAATATAGTCCTTGATTTTGAACATGGCATTTTGAGATGCTTTTCTGTTCCCAGTGGATTTAAAGAATGCTTATTTGAATTAACATAGTCTTGTCTTGGACTGTTCTCAACAAGGCAGTTTGTACAGAGAACTGCAGCTTACTGGATGTTTTGGACTACATACTGTTGTGCATTAAAATCCCAGGAGATCAGCAGGTTCTGAAATGGTCAAACCAGCCTGCCTCGAGCTGAATATTAACTGAAGCACTTGATCTGTATCTGATGCTCTAATACGATTGGCTGTTTGGATAATTACATGAATAACAGGGGCTGTGTACAGTATTATGAATTGAATCGATTCCTCGTGCCTTTCTCCTTATGCCGTATGAATAACCTAGATTAATCTAGTTTGATTAAGATAGATTAAACAGCCTGGGGAATTGGGTAACAATTAAAGCTGTTTGTTCTAGGCCTCAACTCCAGTGGTGGGAGGAATCCTCTCACTCATTAATGACCAGCGCTTCCTGAAAGGTCTTCCTTCTCTTGGTTTCCTCAATCCACGACTGTATAAACTCAAAGGCACTGGTCTTTTTGACGTAAGAGACTCTTAAAACTGTGGTTTAGAAAAAAATCTAACTGGTCTGTTGGAAGCATTTCACGTCCTTTTTAGATGGATTAGATTGACGTCTGTTACTGATTTCTTTGAACTATAGTGAGATTCTTTTTAGATCCATGTAGTTTCATTCAGGCCACATGCATCATTAACTGAATGGAATTTGGGTGTTCAAATTAGTTTCTCACAATTTTCTTATGTTCTCAGGTAACACAGGGATGTCACTTGGCTTGTTTGGATGATAAGGTAGAAGGGCAAGGTTTCTGCGCTACTTCCTCATGGGATCCAGTGACTGGATGGGGAACCCCAAATTACCCTGCTCTACTCACTGCTCTGATCATGGACTAAAGACTCTAACACCAACGGGTTTTGAAGAATTTCACCTTTACCTTGCAAGACCTTAAAGATAGTCTTGTGTATATAAAATTGGAGTATCACTGTATGATTCTATAAGGCATAATGTTCTAACTACATGTTATTGACCTTTTTTATTAATGAGCAAATGAATCTGAACAAGGTGTTGGTTCTTTTTTTCTTTAATGATTAAAATGAATAAACACCACACACCTTGCCCTCCTACAGTGGTCTGTTTTAAGGTAGTGCTGGCAATGAAAAGCCCAGGGCCAATGCATAAACACAAGCACTAGTATTTACAGACTTCATTTACTTATCTACTTTGCAGATAGGTAAGCCACAAAATCAATTGTTTTCTCTAGTTATCCATTTCCATAAATATACTGCACTAGAACTATGTATATCTTTTTTAAATGTGGCCTTAAAACCTCTTTAGACCCTTTGATTACTGTAATAACTTTATGTAAGATTGCACTAAACAATTCATGGAGTGAAACTGAGAGCTGGATTCTTGGTATCTGTGAATGTACTTGGTATTATGGAGGGGGAACCTTTAGTCCACACTTTTTTTTAGCCCTCAGTTTATCAAAGAAACTCTTTTTGCTTTTAAACAGCCATTTTGAAATAAGCTGGAGGTTGTGTTGCAAAGATAAGAATTGGTTGTTTAACCAGCACTGCTATGCAGTTGAAATGCAAATAGAACAAATAGAATGGTGTTAGTAATTATAATTACTACTCCTTTTGTCACCCTCGACCACTATTTTTTTTTTTTTTCCCCTTTTACTTTGATATCATGAATGTTTTAGGAACATATGTTGAGCCAGATTTATAATGCGGGGAAAGTAATGGTATCATTTAGCCAGCACTATTAATGATGATAAATGTCATTTTAACAATGAGCAGTGTACAATGATTGATGCAAGTCAAATAAAATCATTTTGAAACTTTTCCTCATGAAACAAAGCAAATGCTTACTGTGTCTTTGTGTAATAAGTCTTAAGTTTACCCTATTATTTATTTTTTGCATTATACTAGTCCATACAAGTTATGGTCTTAAGTATTATGAACAATTTAATTTGTGATTGCTTGCATTGTGAAAACACTTTCATCAGTCAAGTAATTGTTTTCTACAACACACAAGATTTGACTATCAAACTACATTAATCAGAATGATGCGCATTAAAGCAGGGAACTCTGTGTAACCACTGTGTACTTACCCCGCTGTCCAGGAGCACCCCACAAGCCTTACTGTTTCGGAGGTGCTCCAACCCAGTCGTCTGGCCATAACAATTTGTCCCTAAAAGTAAAAGGCACTCAAGTCTTCACACCTGCCCAGTTCTCCAGCATCATACATGTCTGCTAGGAGAGCGGACTGTTTGCTCGCTGCCGAACATATCCCAGACCTTAACATGAGCTGCTGTTAGAAGATCGTGTTATCATCTGAGATTGGTCTTCATGCAGTTAAATCATGTAGCAGCAGCACAGTGCATAAGTCTCATGCAGATTCAGGTCTAAAGCTTCAGTTAATGTTCATCAAACATCAGGATGAAGATAAATTGTGATCTCTGGTATTTCAGAAACTGCTAATCTACACAGAATAGTACGAAAAACAGAAACATCCTGTGAGTAGAGGGTCTGCAGGCTGAAACACATCGTTGCTGAGAGAGATAAAAGGAGAATAGCTCGACTGGTTTGAGCTGGCAGGAAGTCTATAGTAACTCAAAAAAGCACTCTTTACAATTATGGTGAGTACAAAAGCATCTCACACAACACACCAAAACTTGAGGTGGAGGAGAGAAAACAGAAGAAGGTAAGAATCTGAGGCTATCATAGGGACAAACTCACCCAAACACTACAGCTATCAACTGTCCAGTTTGGGTGAGCCTCTGTGCCCATGATATTGTCAGATTCCTGTTCTTGGCCGACAGGATGTTGTAGCTCATGCACATCAGGGTTCAATGTTGTAAATAGTGATATGAGTTACTATATCCTTCAAGGCAGCTCAAACCAATCTGGCTACTTTCCTCTGACCTCTCATCAACAAGGCATTTCTGTCGTTCACTCAGTATTTTTGGTTCTCTTCCCCCGTACCATTATGTGTAAACTCTAGAGAATGTGTGTGCTTTTTAAATACTGAAACCAGCCCTTCTAGTACAAACATCCATGCCACAATCAAAATCACAGAGAAAAACACAACTTTTCTTCATTCTGACGTTTGACGTGAACATTAACTGAAGCGCTTGACCTGTATCTGCATTTTTTGCTTTCAAATTGTCTGTTTAGACAACTATATAAATGTGCAGGTTTCCACAAACAAACATGATTTTAACATTTAAAATATTTGATATTTTAGTAATTAATACATCATAGTAACAATAACGGAGGACACTAATTTGTTCAAAGTAAAGAAATGTAGTTCTGCATGCAGTGGCACAATTTTAAATTGAATAAAATTCCTTTAATAGGTTAAACAGAAATCTAACATTTCTATTATCTACATGATTTTCAAAATATTTTACAGAACAGTTATACAAAATGAGATACCACTGGAGGATACCTCATGACTGGGAATTTTTTTTTAATATTATCTCCTTTTTGAAGAAGAGCATTCACATATCAAATCTCAGGGGGGGGGGGACACATTTCAAGACACAGCTAATGTCTAAAAAGTGTACAATATGCACACTTAGAAGACAACTAAAAAGCAGTCATGTCTCTTTGTGGACAGGTAACATACACAGACAGAAAGATTAGACTCTTTGGGCTCTGGAGAAAGAATACCTCGGGCTGTGGATGAAGGTCCAGAAACGCACGTCTTTAAAAGAAGACACCTTCTGGTAGTAAAGAAAGTTTCAGTCCAGTTTGTACCATAAGAAGTGTCCTAAGGGCTACTCGGGTGTCAGTCCATCAGTTAAATACTCATTCTGATAAAACATCAGTAGATACTCTCTCTTACAAAAAAATCTTCTACAAACAACACGCAAAGGGTGTTTTTAAAGCGTTGAATGCAGCGGTCCTTATTGAAACGTCTTTCTATATAGTCCATTCACTGGTTGTTCTTAGCTTTAGCATGTGTCAAAATGTGAGACTTTAGGTTGGTGGACTGTGCAAATTTCTTATTGCAGCCGTCAAAGGGGCACACGTAGGGTCTGTCTCCAGTGTGAATACGCACATGCGTGCGCAAGTTAAAGTCCAGCGAGAAACGCTTTCCACAGCCCTCAAATGTGCACTGAAAAGAAAAACAAAACACTTTCTTGATGTTTTCTATTAGAACAAAAATGCTACATTCTTAAGAGGACTATTTTTACTTTCCTAAAGATGTGCCGAACAATCCCACTTCTGGCATGTCCCTGCAATGGACTATTTATAGGTTTTTTTTTGTAAGTCGCCAGATTTATCTCGACGAGATGAATAGGCTACAATAATCAAAATTAGGTGCACTAGAGCAAGAGAGGCAATTTATGGAACTCAAGTGTCCTGAAAAAAATACGTTAAATTAATTCATGGTTTATATTGCGTTTAAACAAATGGATTTTGGATGAATCTCATGCAATGACGTTCACTCGTGTGTGTGTGTGTGTGTGTGTGTATATATCAAACCAAAAACTCACCTGAAAAGGCTTTTCGCCAGTATGAACCAACTGATGTCGCTTGAGTTTGGAACTTTCGACAAACGCTTTTCCACATTCGGCGCACACGTGGACACGTGGTCCGTGTGTGTGCAAATGCTTCCTCATTGCAGAGTTGTCTCTGAACATTTTTGAGCAACCCTGGAAATTAGTGCAAAGAAAAGAAAGGGGGGAAAGAAAAAAAAAAAACACCCATCAAACTCCAAATCAATGGTCTAAAGATGACGTTAAATGCCCACACAGGGTAAATGGCACTGAAACAAACACTACTTATAACATCTTGCGTAAAACTGCTACTTTATACCCATGTATACAAAAATAAAGGATATCCCTAAAGCAAGCAACTGACGTAATAGTGATTGATACATAAGACTTAATAGGATGAGGAATAACCAATCGTATATAATTCTGTACATAACAGCCATACAAGTTCCTTACTTTGTGGGGGCAGGCTATTGTTCTTGGGGAATCATCTTCCTTCATTTTTCGTGGTTTCATCCTGTTACATTAAAAATAATATACAATGTATTAAGCTACACTCTATGCAATAAAACTTGTATTCCTGTGGCAATCGTGGAATAAAACACTTTTCAATGCTCTACTATATTTATTATCAATATAAACCTGCCATTCAAATTATAGCCAGCACTACGGTCAGAAAATGGATCAATACCGTCTGACCAATCACATTTAAGAACTCAACCAATGTTGAATAACAATCACTTATGAATCATTCAGTGTCCAAACATTATAGTGTAAAAACCCAACACAAAATGCACTACACTGTATTTTCATCTGTATACCTGCTGTGTATATTTTTTTTAAACCAAAATATGGACTTATTTTACTGATTCTACTACAAAACACCACTTCAGAAAGTGTTTCAGCATTGACTTCAAAATCACCTAGCAAACTCTGCCAGTTGTTTGGGATCGGACAGGTCGATGCCTGGGATTCCACCAGGTGGCAGCTTCTTTCCTGTCATGTACTCCGAGTAGTCAGGTGGGGAGTTCTCCCCTATGATCTGCTCCTCAACCACCGTCTCATGATCAATGTCCTTCTTGTCATCTGCAACAAAGCGAAAGGACAGCATTAAAAGGAACAAACAAAAGACCACGTATAAGCACTGTAACCTGCCCGTCCCTGCTTTGAGTGAGACCAAAGTCTAAACTAATTCAGAGATCACGTCATGAGTCCTGTTTCATCAGGCTATGAAGAGACATGGATTAAACACGACACTGTCGCTACCACCATCATATCTCTAATGCAATTAAAATGGTGACTGAAACTCAGATAAAACTTACTGGTGTGTACAGGTAGCGCTGGGCGATATGACAAAATGATTGTATCACCATTGTATACTTGAGGACATTTCTACAATACACAGTGTGCATCATGATATATAATTTAGGTAACAAACTATCTACAAAACAGTAGTAAAATAAACAAAACAAAAATTAACTGACTTTAACAATACTTTTATTTAATGCCTACAAATACAACGATTTTCTTTTCCATTGTCAAAATCATCAGCATCCATTCAGTACCATTTAATTTGTAATTATTAAAAACCATTTAAAAAAATACATCACCATACCAACGATATCTCAGAAAAGTGTATTGCATAATCAATATATCAATACATCACCCAGCCCTATGTACAGGTACTATACATTTCAAACAGTCGGATTAGCTAATTTACCAGGGGGGAACCATATTTTAGTCCTAATTAGTGGAAGTAAAACATTAAAAACAGTAATAAATAGTATATA
>JAFFST010049238.1:66789-97122 GCA_022414735.1 Noturus placidus | reverse complement strand
TATATATATATATATATATAAAATAAAGACGTTTTGCGTTCAAATGACATTCAGTATGTTATGACTAGGTTTCAGGTATCAAGGATTTAAGTGAAGCCTAGTCAGTCGACATGATCCTATTCCTAACCCAGAAAAATAAATAAATAAATAAGAAGAATACGTTTTCAGAGGGCTGAACGTGCTCACGTTATAAAGCATTATAACCTCGTGCGACGTTTCATAACTAGCCATCTATAGTAGACGCATAACAGTCATAATTCATATTTTAATTATGATGAAACATTAAGTAATTCAGCACGTGTCTGTACAATCGTAAATAAGCGAAGAAACATAACCAAAATCAGCTTTTAACAATTGATTTTAAGGTCACTCCCCTTCTACAGGAGAAACGCGGTTTTGTGGCACTTTCACCCGTATTCCGCTTCGTCCTCTGTGACTGGTTATAGCAGCAGGCTGTAATCACGCTGTCCAATAAACAGCTCGCTTGACTCCACGACGAGCCAATCACGTAGCGCGAGGCGGGATTTGTGTGACTACGGGTAGCAAAAAAAACCAAACAGGTTAACTGTGAAGAGAACCCGTTGAGCTGAAGTGCGCCACTGAGGCCTTCTTCCAGCCTGCAGCAGGGCGCCTACCGCCGTTCGCCGCCATCTTTCTCCGGCTACAGAAACGCCATTTTCGGGCGGCCATAATGGTCTGGACGAATATGGCGGCGCCCATCAACACTTAAAACATGGCTTCCCATCAAAACAAAAACATTTCAAGCCGGTACTATACCCTAAAGTCTGTATTTATGGCTGTAAATAACAAGTCACGGTAAGATGTTTAACTCGCTCGCCTACTGTGTGTTGAACAGCTCAGGGCCCACACGAGGCCCTCTTTTCAAACCAAGAACAATGCAACTAGCCAACTTTCAAAACATCAAACTTACCCGACGCCCACATAGTAACCGAAAATTCCCCTTCGAGCGTTTTTATCTGCACTTGCTTCTGCTCCCATTTCCGCCCGCTCGCTTCTGTAGAGCCTAGAAAGCCTTTTTTCACCACTTTCTTGCCGCTTCCTTTCTTCAGGCGCCCCGTGTTTTTCCCAGACACAGTCACCAGAGTCTGCTCGATAAACTCTTCCTCCGCTGCTGGAACAGGGACTGGGATCAGAATCTGGTCCTCAAACCCGTCGTTTGTGTGAAGATCTGAGTCGTCGCATCCCACCACCTCCTCCCGGGTCTGGACTAAGATCACCTCTTGGTGGTGGATGTGATTCGGGTCGTCAGAGACCAGCGGCTGCAGCGCGATCATGGACTGATGATGGTCGTCGTCGTCTTCGTCGTCTTCCCCGACCACCGTGGTCTCGATGGTCTCCACCTCGATTTCATGCAGCTCCACGATCTCCGCCGGCATCTCCGAACCATCCGTTTCTATGTACAATGTCTCGCCAGACGCCATTCTGGATTGTTTTTAGTCCAAACGGAACCAACTGAGAGTCGAGTATCTTTACACTCTTCCACACTGTCTCTCCGTCGCCTCCTACTAACACCCCCTCCCTTACAATACTAACAACACAGACTACTCGGGTGGCCAGATTGCACATAAATCATCCTGCTTTAACACGTTGATCAGCTCAAACTGGTAGTTACAGCCAAATATGAAAAGTATATGAACGTACGTAAAAATATGTATACAATTTACTAATGAATAAAGATTACTATTATTCAAGCTCTAGCTCTGTTAATAAAAATGGACGTGAATTTCGGAAAGGTTATGAACTCATCTGTGACTGTATTTGACGTGTAAAAGTTTTGCAAAGATTTAGCATATATATATAATGTGTGTGTGTGTGTGTGTGTGTGTGTGTGTGTTAATTTACCTTTCATTTTAGTGAATTAGAAAATTTTTGTGCATCCATTGAAAACCAATAATCAAAATTATATATAAAAATATTAGGCAGCATGAGCCTGGTGATGAAGTACCTCACAGCTCCAGGATCCCTAGTTTGACCCTTAGCTAGGTTACTGTCTGTGCAGTTTTGTAGGTTTTCCCCTGTGTCTGTGTGGGTTTCCTCCAGGTTCTTCAGTTTCGACACACCAAGAGCATAACCACTTAGTTGTCCACTTAGTTGTCCTTAGCCCAAATGTAGTGTAAAGGAACGACATGCTGTGCAACTTTCACTCCCATTTATAACAGTCTGTCACAAAGTGAGGGTTCACAAATTCCGCGGGAGGATGTACAAGTGAATATAACTTTAATGGTCAAAAACCGGAAGTGACGTTAGCCTAGCCTACTTCGTGGATGTGCAAATATCAACAATTAATTGACGTTCTTAAGAACAAACCAAGCCATGGTATGATGCATTCTATACTAAGATAAGGTTGCCTACTATTTAGGTATCTAGTTACTTACTGTTTGAAAAAAGCTCATATGTTCTGCTGCACTTTTCTACACTTGTCTGCTGTCTCCATTTCTTACAGACTGAGCTGCTAAAATATATCAACAAACTTGTGTTGAGTATGGGCGCAACCAAGTGTACAACTGGAGGGGGCACACACCGATTTTACTTAACAAACTGAAATATATTAAAAAAGGAATAGACATTAATATATAGAATAGATGAAGAAAAGACAGATCACATGGCAGGGTTCATTAAAGGGGGACATTTAGAAAATATTTTCAACTGTATATTGGAGGGGACAGATTGGTATTTCCTCAACATTGGTATTTCCTCAACATTAGGAATGCGTGGTTACGCCCATGCCTCACACGTCCCTGAACAATTACATGACTATGTGTGCATATCATCCAGGGTATATTCCTGGGCAAGTCTTTGGATCCACCAGTTACTGAAGATGAATAAATTAAACAAGTAATAAATTAGTTAATAAATAATATTTTTATTATATAAAATCATTTAAAATAAATAAACAATTCAACAATCCGAAATAAACCATAATAAATAAAGAAATCAAAGTAAATAAAGTAAAGTTAAAAATACATAAATAATTAAAAACAGACTTTCTTCCTTTGGTTTGTGAGAACAATTTTTGTTACCGAAATTTGTTTCAAGACTGTTAAAAATAAACGCTAGAATTGAGGGAACAACAAAAAAAGTTTGAAATAGAAAAAATGCCCATTTCACTGTTGCCATGGAGCCCATAGCTAAAAGATAGCTACCCCCTCAGTGTTCACTGCTCAGGTTACCTCAAGAAAATGGTTTGAGGTAAATTTACCTAACGTTTAGTAGTTAATGGGGCCATTAACTCATAAAGATAACAGATAAAGTGACGACTCAAATTTTATTAAGAGTCCAAAAACAAAGAACTCACTTTTTTTTTCTTTTGACGAAACAAAGAACTCACTTTATCCATCCATCCATCCATCCATCTTCAACCGCTTACTCCTTTTCAGGGTCACGGGGAACCTGGAGCCTATCCCAGGAGGCATCGGGCACAAGGCGGGGTACACCCTGGACAGGGTGCCAGTCCATCGCAGGGCACAATCACATACACACTCACATTCATACACTACGGACACTTTAGACACGCCAATCAAACAAAACATAATATTTTATGAATTGTGGGAAATTATCGACATATTGTCAGTAAATATGGTAAAAAAATTCCACTTCTTACTGAGGTGCCACTGAACACATTATAAATAAAAATCCACTATAGTGATAAAGGTATAATTAATACATCTATCATATATGCTTATAAAAATATGAAATTAAGAAATTAATATTAACGTATTTTCCTTTAGTCATAGGCAAGTAGCTAGATTGCTAATAAGAGCAGTATTACATTGACTAGTAAGCTATTAATTAGACTAATATTATGTTTTTGTTAAAACCCTTGAATTAAATCCGAAAGTCTACACTTCAATCACAGCTTGATGGCTTCATTTCAAATCCATTGTAGTGGTGTACAGCGGCTAAACCGCGGAAATTGCGTCACTGTCCAAATATTAATGGCCCAGAATGCATTTGGATCAATTTGCTCAAGTATGTATCGCTGCAGCTCGGAGACATCCAAGTGGGAGGTACTTACATCCAAGTGGGAGGTACTTACATCGCAAGTGGGAGGTACTTACACAGCAAATGGGCGGATTTAGGCAAAAATCCAAGGCAAGTATGCGGAAATACCAAATCCCAAAGTGCAAAGATGCGCGGAGATAAATGATGACAGGTTTCAAAACTTAATATTAACAATTTTTTCTTGTTTTAATTTCTTACAGCTTTGTCATTATTGTATGTATGTCCAATGCCATTCTATTTGAAGACTGAATTTTATATAATAATTTCTAATATTAAATACTAATTTTAAAATTCAACAGTATCAAGATGGAAACAAACTTTAAGCAAGACATAACTGCACTTAGTGAGGTGAATGTGTAATAACTATTATTATTATAACCAGCAATTTTTTTTTATTGCTTAAGGATTTTGTTTTTAGGTGAACTATTCTTTCCCAACAAAATGTACTACAAAATGTGTACAAGTTACTCAGAAATAAAAAGATGACATATTTCTCTATAACATATTTGATTCTACATAATCTGAGAATTCAGGGTCAATATTTAATATTTTAAAACTCCAAGTTCACCTGTTTATCTCCGTCAAGCCGCGGTATTGCCTCTAGTGGAATACATCTTAATTTACATACAGACACTTCAGTAACCAATCAAAGGTTTGTACCGCCCATTTGGCGCTCACGTCCCACCTATTTGGAGCTGGCCCCTCCCATTTGGCGTCGGCTCCGACCTCCGTGTATACCTCTCAATTTACTTGACTTCACTCGAATGTAATATGGCGCCATCCAGTGGTCGTACTGTGTAATGCTTTCATAATCAGTTTTGAATGTACCGGAATAAAGAAAAAAATAAAAGTACACCATGACCTTTCAATTAAATTTGATACGGTCGTTACGAAATACGAGAATGATGGGCTTGCTTAAGTGTAACTCCTTTTCCTTGTTTATCCTGTTTTTCAGTTCAACAGGTCCAGTGTTTTGACGCCTTAGGCAGCCTCGCCTGTTTTTGAAAGGGCCATGAGCATTATATAGTTTGTTAAGTCACTCTCGGTCACACCTTTCCAGTCTTATCAGCGAGGGCGTGTCCCAAACCAGCGCACTCTAACAGGAATCACCTGAACTCACTCCGCCACTACAGGAGCAGGAAAATGGGCAAAGCAGGGGAACGTGTGGATTTTGAATGGGTTTACGACGAGCAGCCGCACTCATGGAGAAGAAAAGAGATTTTAGGTAGGTACACTTTAAAAAAAAAAAATCACCGCAGAGTAGTAATTCTGTTTTTATAACATTTCTAATAAATAAGTAAATAATTAATAAAAGCTTGGGAATTATATCTGTAGCAGGTGTTTCGGGTTTAACCACCTCGTCGCTGGCTTAAATCCGCGTGCTTGTTTTATTTGGTTTAATTTTCGTCCTTTTTGTTGTTGGTGTTTTTTTTTTTTTTTTTTTTTTTTTTTGGGGGGGGGGGGGCATTTTTTTTCGTGTCCGGCCATTTATGTGCCACTAGCTACACAGTTACTTCCGGCCTAACAGGTGCTCCAAATTAACTCCTGTATATTGTATGGTGTAAACACCCCGTGTTTGGGATCACAACACAAGCAGAGGGCTGTGTACATACTCCTAGACAACCTGCTGATTAGTACTGCCTTCCTTCTGAAGGGTTAGGTCAACGTGTGTGAATGTTTTTCTTTTTTTCCTGGTTATTATTTCTGAACCCTTTGAGAAAGGCTTGCAGCATTCTACCCTGTCCAGAGACCTGTTTTCGGTTTTATTGTTCTACCCCTTTTTCAAATTAGACTAAGTAGGGGTTTTATTTTTTCTTTCCTTATTTCACAATAGCACATATTAAATAGCTTGTTCAACAACTAGCATGTCACTCAGAGGTGATGGATATTAACAAGGGCAATGGTTTAATTATAAGCTACCCTGAAGTTTGAATTGGAGTTGTGAGAGTGAACTGACTTTGCAGTAAGTAAAGTACTGGAGATGGATTTGAAAAGCACAGATCCTTGTTCAGTTATTGTGTGCCCCTTAGATAAATATCATAAACTGTTAAACAGTAACCTCCGTGCTATGCTGGTCTTTTTTTCAGTTCACTTGCCCCCTATCCACATTGTCTTTACCCAGTCTCGTCGAAGCAGAGAGATGACCAGGCTGATTTATTTTCTGTAAACTGACTCCAGACAAATTACACTATAACAAGCGGAACAATCGCTGAGTGGCCCAGGTGTGTCTGGTGGTTGTTAGGCTTTGCTTGGAAACAGAACACACTTGAATACTGTGGTGGTCTCTCTCTCTCTCTCTCTCTCTCTCTCTCTCTCTCTCTCACACACACATACACAGACCGCTTTAATGTTTGAAGGTCAGCTTCAGGACTGATGAAATGTCACTATACTGGACTGGTATACTTATTCAGCTAGTAATTCAGTCTATGGATATACACTGCTCAAAAAAAAATAAAAGGAACACTCTGTTGAACTCCATGAACTACCAGTTTATTTAATGTCTAGTATATCTACATGAACACTGCCCTGATATTTTTATTTTTTTGTCATACAATATGTAATCTCGGCATTGTAGTGATTGTAAGTATTAAGCAAGAATGAATTGCATTTGTGTATGATGAAAAATTCAGTTTTATATTCGTGATGTTTTCGCTTCACTTAACCTCTGTTGTGAACTGACACCTTTTGGCTGTTCAAATATTTATGTATATTAAATGGGAATCTGAACCCAGGAGTCAAAATGGCTAGTGTTTTTAAGTGACCCCCAGGGTGTGTAAGGTGTCTTCGACGTGTTACCAACACAATCATTTACACCTTAGCAAAGACTCTAATGCTCATTGAGCTGATTCATGGTGCTTGAAGGTCGAGCACAATGCTGAAATACTGTTACAAAAGAACTGTTTTCCTGTCAGAATCGTGTACCTCACTTGGCTCTTTTCATGGAGGAATTTTGGAAATTTTCTTCCCTTCACGATCTTCCCAACTGGCGGTGAAAAAAAATATATACACATTAATCTTTGTACAAACTTCTTTACTCTTTATGGTGTGTAAAAAGAATAGAAACAAAGTTTCTTCTTTGTTTGATGATTGCTGTATTTATCACATTGTCATTTTAAGCTGAGAGTGGGTGTGAGGATAGGTGTAGTGCGACACAGCAGTTTGCAGGTTAGACAACCAAATGGCTTTTACTGCATGTACCTTGCATTGGGGGAGGGAAGGAAGCAACTATAGTATATTTTACGTTGTTGTGAAATCCAATCTACACAAAAAGGATTAGATCGACTGGAGTAATTCAGTTATAAATTGAACAGGCAAACAACAATGGACAGAAATACATTTTAGTCTGTATTTTGAAAAAAAGTCGCTAGTGAGGTAGGCATTCAATCATACACTGTGCTTAAACCTGAAACTGGGACAACTTAACAACCCTACCTGCTAATCAGTAGCCTCATTACATTGTAAATGATTTGGAGTTACTTGCACTAATGTTCAAAGTAATGCTTTGTCTGAACCTCATAGGTCTGGTTGTGGTCAGTGAACTGTTGCCAAAACTAAATTTTATGTATGTGTTTTTCATGTGTTTAAAAACGAAAGGATCCAGATATCCTTTACTGTCGTATAATAAAACAAAACACAAACCGACTTTAATTCTTTGGGGGAATGTACAATATAACCATTAGACACTTTTAACAATGTATTAATTCAAATACTGGTTTGCCTATTAGTGACCTAAAGCTACCCAAGGGGTTTGGAATTGATTCAAATTGAATCATTGTAGCCCAGATGGCACTGTGTTAGTTTTGTTTGTTTATTTGTTAGTTTAAGCTGTTGCTAGTTATAGTAGCATTGTTGGAACTATTCCCTTAAAGAAGAAAGTTATTTTGGACTTGCCACGGGGAAAGGGGAATGTAAATCAGAGAGGGCTCAGCTGAACTGTAAACACGCATTGGTACAGGAAGTAAACCGAAAACTTCAGTTTGCGTACAGACTGCATGCAAATGGTAAGTGTTACAGGGAGTGCTAAGTGTTAGTACAAATGGTAAGTGTAATAAGTTTAAGGTTTCTAGATGCAGAGTTTTGGTTGTCATAGACCAAAATAATTGAGTGTGTTTCTAAAGTGTCTACCATGAGTTCCATTTGACAAGCACAGTCACAGAAGTAAAAATTGTGCTAATTAAAAAAAAGGCATATGAGCAAAAGTGTGCTAATTAAAAAAATAGGCAAAACATCAGGAGGCCTTCCTGCCCCTCAGGGAGCGCATAAACCACTGTATGACTCCCTGTGTACCTTGTCGCATTTCCATGCAGTTTCTAGGTTACTCCACCTGCAGAAAAAAATGAAAGCAGGATTAAAGTAAAATTCAAGTAAATGATTTTGACTTCCTACTTTCTCTCTCTATAGCAAAGTATCCACAGATCAAGACTTTGATGGGTCCTGACCCCCAGCTGAAGTGGGTTGTGTCTGGAATGGTATTTACTCAACTCGTAGCATGTTACCTCATCCATGAGTTGTCTTGGAAGTGGGTGTTTTTCTGGGCATATGCCTTTGGTGGCTGTGTAAACCACTCCTTGACCCTGGCCATCCATGACATCTCTCACAACATCGCATTCGGGAACAAGCAGGTGCGCTGGAACCGGTGGTTCGCCATGTTCGCCAATCTGCCCATCGGCCTACCTTACTCGGCCTCCTTCAAGAAATACCACATTGACCACCACCGCTACCTTGGAGGGGATGGCCTGGACGTGGACATCCCTACAGACCTCGAAGGCTGGTTCTTCTGCACACCTGCAAGGAAGATGCTCTGGCTCTTCCTCCAGCCCTTATTCTATGCACTGCGGCCTCTGGTGGTGAACCCCAAACCTGTGACCAGACTGGAGATGATGAATGCAGCCATGCAGTTTGCTGCAGACATACTTCTCTATTATATCTGGGGACTCAAACCAATTGTGTACCTTATCTCTGGGTCAATATTGTGCCTGGGCCTTCATCCCATCTCTGGACATTTCATTGCTGAGCATTACATGTTCCTGAAGGGCCATGAGACCTACTCGTATTACGGCGCTCTCAACTTAATCACTTTCAATGTGGGTTACCATATGGAGCATCATGATTTCCCCAGCATCCCTGGTAGTAAGTTACCTGAGGTGAGTGTCCATTTTATACGCACTGTTCCCAACATTGTGTGTGTGTGAGAGTGAGAGAAATGAGGGTGTCACCATGTGGCTTGAGTTTTAGAAATGAGGAAAGAAGGTAGCTCCAGAACAAGACTGAACAGCATCACCACCACCACCAATAAAAAGTGTCTTTAGCCACATAAAGACAAATATGTTCCTAGTTCAGCAGCTTGTTTAATGTCTTAACTGCACTACATAATGCATTTATCTGAGCTTTTAAAGCACATATGTATATTTTGATACCACATCCATGGTATTATTACTGTTAATAAAGTAATCAATCGGTAAATCCCACATCACCCCCACTGACCCACCCCAAAGAAAGAAACAAAATGTTCTGGTTGCCAGTTTTGTTTATGTAAACTGCAATGTCTGGGAGTATGTCAGGATACTTGCATCACTGGGTGAGTGACACACTGTAGAAAAGCATGGTTTGATTGATTTGATGGCATACATGGACTCTTCTGAAGCTTGATTCCCGGTTGCATTCCCTATGCAACAGTTGAAATCTTTTCTCCTTTTATTAACAGGTGAAGAAAATAGCAGCAGAGTATTATGATTCACTACCACAACACACATCCTGGATACGGGTGCTCTGGGACTTTGTGTTTGACGACAGCATTGGCCCCTATGCCAGAATCAAACGAGAATACAAGCTGGCCAAACAGGAATAAGTTGTACTGTACGTACTTTTTTTCTCACAGAGCCGCTATTTAAGAAGAAAAGCCGGACAGGCCTGCTGAACTGGTAGAAACACGTGTTTAAATATTTTTCAGTTACAACTATAGCAGGGGAGTGGATCTAGAGTACATATGAACTGGATGGACAGTTCCATTGAGTTGGGTTTTCAACTAACTTTTGGGTAGAAGCAATGGATGCTGAGATGAAATATATTTTTTGTGCAAACCAGCCACTAAAATGTCTTCATCAATGAGAACGCATACTGTCCTTTCTGTGATTAATCACAAATTTGAATAATAGTAGGAGTCATGAACTGTAAGTGACCGTGTGAGTCACCATGGATACTTTACAATACTCTGCTCTGGAACAAGTTATGTTCAGCGAGTAAGTTGCTATGGCAACTGACATACACTGAAAGTTACCTCCGTTTTTGGAACCAAAAGTTGAGGTTATCTGTTTACTATGAGTAAACTTACCCAGACAAGTTGCATAACCGGCTTTCTGGAATACTTCCCAGGTGGAACCTGTCTTATTTATACCCCTCTCATCTAGTGCCTGGTGTTCCCTTTGTAATTGAGGTGTGCGGTGTCATCACGACAAGATCTTAACTCCCAGCTGACTCTCCCGTCTGAGACTGATGTCTCTAAACTCCTCCTCCCTAGCCGTCCCACAACCTGTCCTCTTGACCCTATTCCTTCTCACCTTCTTCAGTCCATCTCTCCCACACTATTACCTGTACTCACACACATCTTTAACACCTCCCTCTCTACTGGCACATAACCTTCCTCGTTTAAGCAGGCCCGGGTTACCACACTGCTTAAAAAACAATCACTTATCCCTTCTGTAATTGACAACTACAGACCTGTTTCCCTCCTCCCTTTTCTTTCCAAAACTCTTGAAAGAGCCGTTTTTAATCAACTCACGAATTTTCTCACACAGAACAACCTCCTGGACACCAACCAGTCTGGCTTCAAGAGCAATCACTCCACGGAGACTGCTCTACTTTCCGTCACTGTAGCCTTACGACTAGCAAGAGCAACCCCTAGATCATATGTCCTCATCCTACTTGACCTCTCCGCTGCTTTCGACACTGTGAACCATCAGATCCTCCTGTCAACTATCGATTAGCGACCGACATTTAGTAGTTCCTGCTCACCGTGGCACAAGGTCCCTTTCCAGAACCTTCAAACTAACTGTTCCTAAGTGGTGGAATGAACTTCCAACCTCAATCCGGATCACAGAATCTCTCACCATCTTCAAAAAACAGATAAATTTCACCCACCTCTTCCGTGAACACCTAACCAAATCATAAAAAAAAAAAAAAATAAATGTAAAAAATTGCACTTACACCTCTACTCTGCACACTTTGTGCTACTCTGTGCACTTTGAGGTCTGGAACTCAATTAATGGATCGTGTATGGTAGCACTACTTGTATTGTTCTCTGCTTGATATATCGCTTTGCTTGTATTTTCTCATTTGTAAGTCACTTTGGATATAAGCGTCCGCTAAATGAATAAATGTAAGGGTTCTCTAAGTCCTTCAGAAAAAAAGGTTGTGGATGCCTGTGGAGTCAAGGGATGCAAGGTATTTAAAAAGCTTTCCAAATAATTAGAAATAAATCATTCCAATGTAAGGAAAATCATGTACAAATGGCGCAGCATTCAAATGACTGCCAATTTGTCCAGGACTGGCTGTCTGATACAAAATGAAGTCTCCAAGAACCACAAAATATCATCACAGGATCTACTTGTAAGTCTTGCAGCTGTTGGTGTCAAAGTGCATGCTTCTACAATCAGAAAGAGATTGCACAAATTTGACTTGTATGGGAGATGTGCCAGGGAAAAGCCTTTGCAAGACCACAGTTTGCCATTGAGCATATAGGCAATGACCGGGTCTTTTGGAATTATTTGCTTTGGACAGATGAATCAAAGATAGAATTGTTTGGCCACAGTAATAGCAGACATGTTTGGCACAGACCAAAGACAGCTTTTCTGGAGAAGCACTTCATACCAACTGTGTAGCACTGTGGTGGAAATGTTATGGTTTGTGGTTACTTCGCTGTCTCAGGGACTGGACAGCTTGCATTCAGTGATTCACCTATGAATTCTGCATCATATCAAAGAGTGCTTGAAGATAATTTAAGACCATCTGTCTGAAATTTGAAGTTGAACTTAAACTGGATCTTTCAACAGGATAATACCCTAAGTACACTAGCAAATCCTTCAAGGAATGGCTCAAAAAGAAGAAATGGATAGTTTTGTCAATCATTTTAGTTCAGGGGCCACATACAGCCTAATTAGATGTCAAGTGGGCCAGGCCAGTTAAATCATTGCATAATTGCCTATAAATAACAATAAGTCAATGTTTGCTCCTTTTGTTTCCGTGCAAAGAAGTACAAGTACATTAGGAAAATCTTCATATTTAATGAAATATCCTTTTACAAAACATATTATGAACAACCTCAGATTCTTAAGACAGACATGTGCAATTTGCTTCTGATTATCATTTACATGTGTGCATTACAACTGGTCCCTGTGTTTGTACAAATGCAAAAAATACTTTGTCACAGGTGTTTGAAACTGAAAATTATAGTATTGCACTTTAAAATTTATGGCATTGCATAAACATTAGGATTTCACCAAACCAAACTCTTTTGTAGTGAAGCTGTCGACTAACATTGAATTGCACATTTTTTAAACTCTTACTAAAGCAAGGATTCATTTTCACAGAGCTGTATTCTTTAAGTGCAGTCAGTGTCTGAAGCAGCATTTTAAAGGAGCTAGTCATGTCTAGACTACATTGTTTTTGACAGACATTTTGGCAAAATGAGGGTGTGGGGCTACACCGTAATAACAAACAGCAGAAGGTGCATTGTTATGTCTGCTGTCGGTCTGAGTCCCAGAGATGTGCCGTGTCTTCTACTCTGATTAAAACAGTAATAATCACCTAGCGAATAATTTGGGAATAGCAGTTCATTAAAAATTTCTAGTTTGTGTCTTTTATGCATTTTTCTTTTTCAAAATTCATCCTGCAGGCCAGATTGAACTCCCTAACGGCCCGGATGTCTGACACGTACGGTCAAAAATTCCAGCAAACCTGGTGGACAATTATGCAAAAACGCCTTCAAGAAGTGATTTCTGCTAAAGGGGGGCATATTAGCTTCTGAGGCGAAAGGTGTACTTACTTTTTCCACAGAAGGAGATCACATCTATTGATATTTCTGTTGATTAAATGCTTGAAAAGGCTAATTGTCCTTGTGGGTTTGTTCAAGTACATCAACTTTTATTAATAGTCACGATTTCAAACGTGTAAAAAAAAAAAAAAACTTATTTTTTTCACATGACTGTATGGTCGAGATGGAAAGCTCATTATTTATAAATAAACACTGAATAGAATTTGTCCTATTTGGTTCTATAATGTATAAAATCCCAGCCATGTACAGAATTCACCAGCTAGCTGTAGGTCAGGTTTCAGAACAGTTCCAAGAGCACAAAAAAAATAAAAAATTTCAATCTCAGATCTTCACTGAATTTTTTTTTTTTCCCATTTCTGTTTTGAATGGCTCTTTTCTTTTATTGGGTCACTACTGCAACAGTTGGATAAATTAGGGTGTGTTTCATGTAAATTAGATTAAATAAGGGACTAGTGTGTTGAATCTTGCTTGAATGCAGATGAACCTGATTCATTATTATGCTCAAATGTACACTCTCTCTGAACATGTTATGACTAACAGCTCTACTTCCTGAAGCATACTTGCTCTAATAAGGCTGGGTGATATGACCAAAATATCATATATCACGATACTTGAGGACGTAATCACAATATGTAATTTAGCTAACAATCTGTCTGCAAAACAGTAGTAAAATAAACAAAAAAACTTTAATTCCTACAAGGACAAAGATGAAGTTTAATAAGTTATGTCAAATCATTCAGTAACATTTAAATTATGATTAAAAAAACATAAACAATACATCACCATACCAGTGATGTCTCAGAAAAGTGTATCCCATAACCATTTATAATGATCTCTATCATATAAAAATATCTCCCAGCCCTGTGCTCTACTTGATGAAACTGATATTGCTTTTTGATTATTAAATTGCAGGTTGTTTAAATATTATTCTCAATTTTACATTGTGTTAGATCAGACCTGAGTTTGATCATACGAATATGCCAAAGGTGAAACTAATGACTGTTGGTTGAATTTGCATATGCTCATTTTACGAACAGACCTGACCATATGTAACTTTGACCAAAAGTACCAGTCAATGTGAGGATTGTAAAAATCAATCAAAAATATTAATATCAAATGATATCGTTAGATTCATGAAGTTCTTTAAAATACTTTATACAGGTGGTACGTTAAAAATTACTATTTTTTGTTATTTATTATATTAATATTTATTTATTTATTATATGTAATTTTAAATGTTAATTAAATAAAAAAGTATTAATTTATATTTATTTTTTTTAATTTGTATTAATTTAATGTTGTTTTTTATATTATATAGTGTGAAAATACATTTGAAGGCGTATTGTATAAGAAAAATGAAAACAAATATTTATCTTGGATACCTTCTTGTGCATATAAAAGAAGACAAATTCACAAGTTATAGATTCAGTGTTTTATTCAAAGGTCATTTTAATTTTAACTTTTAAGAGGATTAACCCAGTAGGCTAGGCTAATCATTTGAATAATTTAGGAGCCAATATTAAGAACCAATTATCTTTCAAAACAAATGAGGAGAGTCCACAAACCGCCATTTTACAGGGCTATAGCTACAGATACATCTCTCATACGACCATCATCAATAACTTCACACTACCAATTCAAATTCAAGCTAAAGAAAATTCCAGTGAACATGTGTATTGGCAAAAAAGAAAAAAAAACCCTAATAAATAAAAGATTAAAACTGTAATGCAGGATGGTGTCAGGTCAGCGCAAAGTGTGCTGAATGTGCTTATCAAAAACCAAAACATGAAGGTGAAATATAAAACACGGACATAAAAAGTGACAACGTTGTGTTTCTATTTCTCTGGCAGATGCCACTGATAATAAAATTACTTTTACAATAACAGTAATGAAACAATAAAACCGTATAAAACACAAATATCTTCATCAAGGTCCACCTTGTCAAATTTCTCTTTAAGACTTGAAAGACTGGGAGCAGCAAACTGCACAGTGGGCTTAGTCTTTTAATGTTTATACAGGAGGAAATAGAAAATTCAGTGTGAAGGTCCATCCATACATCCTTTCATCCATCCACCCATTCGCACATGCATACAAGCACTCACTCTCACTCACTTCCATTTCACTTCTTTCTCTTGCTCCTTTCTGTAATGCTCCTTGTTGATGCAACATTCCTGCAACACCAACGTTTTCCATGCCGTTGCAGCTATGTTGCAAAACCATTCCTCCAAAGTGCCACAGAATCCTTTCCATACTTTCCCAAGAGCCTTCTGGTGGTGTTTCCATGCTTCTGAACACTATGTAGCACCCATCCTAGTGAGTTCTCTTCTAATGGCTAAAGAAAAAGGAAAACATACAAACAACGCTAGCGTTGCTGCACAAATGTAGAAGGACATGTGTTTACTTAAACAATATGTGAATTCTTACCATCTATGATCTCATCTTTGACTTTATGCAGTTCACGCACAACCTCCTCCAAGATCTCCTTTTTGAACGAAAATGAATAAAGTCTCATTTCAGATGATGTAAGTGTTCAGGTGATGAGCAGCCCCTTGTGGCAAGTTGTTTGAAATGGTCACATCTATTCTCTGTATGGTTATAAAACGTACCTGTTTCATCCTGTCGAAGTCTCCTGATTCTCCATCAGTGGTGCTGCCAACAGCTCTCAACCTGTGCAATAAAGACATGTGTACATACAAATAATGAGCAGAACATTTATAATAAAGCCCTTAAAAAGGTTTAGAATTAAATTTTTCGGGATGAATTCGCTCAGAAGTATGATTCGAATATAATGTTGATCTAGTACATGTTCCCATTGGACCTTGGTGGTTTTCCACTGACAACTCCAACATATGCATGCCCTATCAGGTTGTCAATATTACAGCTTCTGCACAAACTCTCAGCTTTTTTATCATCACCAGAGAGACAGAGATAAGGTTCGGCTCTTTGTTTACACAAAACCACTGCAGGATCCAGTTAATTATGTTTTATTTTGGGAAGCTGTGTGTTGATAAGACCCACAATAGTTACCAAGGCATTTAGTTCAGCCATTATGTGGCTTGCCATGTCATGTGCCCATTGACTCGTATAAACCTAAAGCTAATGCACTGGGCAGAAGTTCAATTAGATGTTTGCTTGTGTTTGGATTTGGGAATAGTGGTGTGTGTGTGTGTGTGTGTGTGTGTGTGTGTGTGTGTTTTATGGTGGTATACCTAATAAAGGAAAACAACAAGCAAACTGGTTAAATCAAATTGATGTGAAACTGACCTTGATCCAGCAGAGGATTTGTCTGAAGAATTTGCTCGCTCCCATGGCTTTTTCAGAGCATCTGGAAATCAGAATTCTGTAAGTTGTGAGCGTCTGATCAATGCAAGAATTAGAATTTACACTGATTTCTTTCTCCTTCTTTTTTTTTTAAACAAAATGTTGGACTAACTGACACAGAGACCATAACAAGGCGTTCTATTTGGAAACTGGTCCATTCTCTAAGAACTGTCTAGATAGACTGTATGATGTGACTCGACTGTTGTACTCTTTACATGATGCTGTACACAGAGGCTGTGTTTCCAAACCCAAGTTAATAATGAACAGCTTTGCTTTAGTCTGTATCAGGTAGGTTTTTTTTCTTATCCTGTTTGATACCATCTTCGATCGATAAAACTCACACTTTGACCAATTTCCAAACAAAAACAAAGTAAAACAAGGATGTGTTTTTTTTTGCAGCCACTACTTCCTTGAAAGTTTGTTTTTTCACATTTTATCCAACAGTTTGTTTATGCTCCTAGTCATGCACAATTTAACAAAAAGATACAAATATATTCTCGGTTTATAACAACACAGACAAAAGATACTTTACACAATATGATTAAAATGAGATACTTTCCTTTCTATTTTCCAGGTTTTTTGAGCCCACTACAATGTAATTTTCAGTAAAGCTTAAAAAGATTTATGGAACATAACAACTCTCTTACGAAATAAAAGCCAGTCCAGCTGTATCTGATCTGTCAAGATACCGATCATATCTTCAACTGGCAGAACTGGCAGATCTCTTTTGATATCATTGTGAAATATTCCAACTATGAAACTCAGATGCACACTTTCCTAGGTATTCACAAGTGTACCAACCAAAGAAAGAATTATAATTATTTTTAAACTATGCTTAACTTTATCTTAAAAGCATGAGGAAGTCTAGCTCTTATACTTCAGTGATTAAATAATTTCAGATTTTTTCTAACCTGAGCCACGTGAGGCTGGCGAGCCGTTGGACTCTTCCTGCAAGAAACATACTCAACATTTCATACAAAATGAATAGAATTATTACAAAGTGTAAAAGAAAAAAGAAGAAGAAAAAGTATAAAATGTGAATAGGTCTTTTGAGAAATGCACAAACATTTTGACTGTCCTCGGGTTTCTCGGAAGCTTTCCTCCTGAACGGAAGAGAAGACAATTTATTCTCAAATCAGTGTGACTAATTTACAGTCTTGTACATTATCAGCTATAAATCAATTAATCAGAGCTAAGGTAGTAATTCAGACTGACCTTCGTGCTAGGAGGGCATTCATTTCTTGCATGAGGCCCTCTCCTCCTCCTCCGCTGCCTCCACTGGAGCGGCTCGCATCGTTCTTGGCACTGCCCAACACTGCAGAGCTCTCCTCAGGCTGCCAGGTTCAAACAAAGGGCATCAGCAGTAACCAGAACAGATACAGTATCTCATAAAAGTGAGTATATGTCTCACATTTTTGTAAATATTTGATTATATCTTTTAATGTGACAACACTGAAGAAATGACACTTTGCTACAGTGTAAAGTAGTGAGTGTACAGCTTGTGTCACAGTGTAAATTTACTGTCCCGTCAAAATAACTCAACACACAGACATTAATGTCTAAACCACTGGTAACATAAGTGAGTACACCCCTAAGTGACAATGTCCAAATTGGGCCCAAAGTGTCAATATTTTGTGTGACCACCATTATTTTCCAGCACTGCCTTAACCCTAAGGATGCCCCACAGATGCTCAATAGGGTTCAGTTCATCACCTTCACCCTCAGCTTCTTTAGCAAGGCAGTGGTCGTCTTGGAGGTGTGTTTGGGATTGTTATCATGCTGGAATACTGCATAATGATCATGCTCTGCTTCAGTATGTCACAGTACATGTTGGCATTCATGGTTCCCTCAATGAACTGTAGCTCCCCAGTGCCGGCAGCACTCATGCAGCCCCAGACCTTGACACTCCCACCAACATGCTTGACTGTAGACAAGACACATTTGTCTTTGTACTCCTCACCTGGTTGCCACCACACATGCTTGACACCATCTGAACCAAATAAGTTTAGCTTGGTCTCATCAGACCACAGGACATGGTTCCAGTAATCCTTAGTCTTAGCTTTCTTGTGCATCATCTTTAGAAGAGACTTCCTTCTGGGACGACAGCCATGCAGACCAATTTGATGCAGTGTGAAGCGTATGGTCTGAGCACTGACAGCATGACCCCCCACCCCTTCAACCTCTGCAGCAATGCTGGCAGCACTCATGCATCTATTCATCAAGGGAACCATGAATGCCAACATGTACTGTGACATACTGAAGCAGAGCATGATCAGTATGCAGTATTCCAGCATGATAACGATCCCAAACACACCTCCAAGACGACAACTGTCTTGATAAAGAAGCTGAGGGTGAAGGTGATGAACTGGCCAAGTATGTTTCCAGACCTAAACCCTATTGAGCATCTGTGGGGCATCCTCAAATGGAAGGTGGAGGAGCACAAGGTCTCTAACCTCCACCAGCTCTGTGATGTCATCATGGAGGAGTGGAAGAGGACTCCAGTGGCAACCTGTGAAGCTCTGGTGAACTCCATGCCCAAGATGGTTAAGGCAGTGCTGGAAAATAATGGTGGTCACACAAAATATTGACACTTTGGGCCCAATTTGGACATTTTCACTTAGAGGGGTACTCACTTTTGTTGCCAGTGGTTTAGACATTAATGTCTGTGTGTTGAGTTATTTTGAGGGGACAGCAAATTTACACTGTTACACAAGCTGTACACTCCCTACTTTACATTAAAGCAAAGTGTCATTTCTTCAGTGTTGTCACATGAAAAGAGATAATCAAATATTTACACAAATGTGAGGGTATACATGTGAGATACTGTAAATATTACATTGCTCAACAGATTACCCTGTGTCACCAGTTTATTAGTTAACAACTCAGTGTACCATATAACCAAAAGGAGAATTTTTGTCTCGATAGAACTACTTTTTAAATAATTGAATTTTCTCTCAACTATATGTGCTAAAATTATTGACACAATTACTTGACAGTCATAAGTGGAGTATAAATACGAGTCTCACATATGTAAAATGTCTTTATGCATTGCACTGATGCTACATGATGTGTATGCGTATATGTGTTCCCATTAAATAGGCTGGTGCGTCTATGATTAACAAGGCAAATAAAAGCTATAAGTGCACTCTTATGTAACTGTGCCTAGCAAGCACTGTCCACTTACCCGCTGCACTTTGCGCAGTTTGGCTCCAGCCAGAGCTGCAGCCAAGCCTGATGGAGCTGGGAGAGGAGGGGGGTTAGGAGGTGTTGCAGCAGCTGGGGGAGGGGGTCCAGGTGGAGGTGGAGGAGCTGGAGGACCTGCCATGGGAGCAGGAGCAGGGGGGAGGAGTGGTGGAGTGGATGAGAGCATGGAGGGATGTCCTGGAGGAATGGGAGGGCCTGCTGAAAAACAAAAGAGATGAGTGCACACTTTATACACGACTCAGTTAAGTCATTTTATTAATGGGATATTTGGTGGTTCAGATCAAAATGAACCAGTTTCAATACTAAATGAAACAATACTAAATACATAATGGACTCATTACACATGTTATTATGTTGATTGTTTTGACGTCAGAGTAATGAGCTCAAATATGAGAACATATGAAACACGTCAAGCATGACAAAGACATTTTCTTTTTTTCTGGCAAATAATGCTCCAAATGAAACGATGATTGGTTTGGTTATATTTTTAACTGCCTATTTACTTAATCCTCAAATAAACATAGTAGTTCTTATAGTAGTACTAATTTAAACAGTTGCACACACACACACACACACACAATTGTTTTCCAGTTGGTCCCCATCTCCGTATTGTATTTCCCTTTTGTTTTGAACTATTTACCAGTACTTTTAAAAACAATTCTTACTAGTACCAAAATCACATAGTTACATGTTAGTAGTTACATGTTAGTTGTGATCAGCTTTATATATCTTATATAGTCTAGTACCTGACCAAAGAATTGTTATAAGTCATTCTGCAGTTTATAACACAAGCGGTTTGACAATCAAAATATCAGAATATGACAAAATAGATTTAACTTTAGTATCTTGTTAATGCCAAATAAATGTTGGGACAGTTTTACACTACACAATACTACACTATATTATATTATACTATACTATACTATACTATACTATACTATACTATACTATACTATACTATAATATAATAGTATGCATGGTTGCTGAAACACTTAAACCAATGATAAGCTGAGTGTAAAGTAAAGTTCTTTAGTAGTAATCATTTCTGATGGAGATTGAATCAATCAGAAAATGAGGAAAGGTAATATCTTACTCTAAATGGTCCTTATTTATCAATCTTATACTAAAGTTCTTTGTGAAGGTTTTTGTAAGCCAAACTGAACTCAAAATTTACTCCATATTTCTTTCTTTGGTTTTCTTTGTACTCACCAATCACGCATAAATTACAAAGCACATTCACGGGACAACATTTAGTTACATTTACATTTAGTTACATTTTCTACAAGACTCCATCAATTTCAAACAATCAAATGAGGACTAAATGAAATTAAAGTGTGCCTCCTAAGCAATGCACACTAAATCTTCCGGTAATGCACTAACACTTCCTCCTTTTATAGGGTGCTATTTCTTTTGTTGTATTTGAATGGCTAGTCTTATTTGCTGTAATTTATGGATTTTTTTTATTGCTTTCTTTTAAGTCAGTAATGACCTAAAGGAGTAAGTTTCATGAAATGATCACAAAATTCTGTTGCGCAGCATATTATTCGTGGTTCATATTAGTTAGTCTCCTTTTACATAAATTTACAAGGATACAGGAGCTGCCATAGGAAACAAACTAGATGTTCATTAAAGGTTGAACGATTGATTGGTTTTGCAGATTAATCAGCACAGATAACTGATTGCTGAATCTGCAAAAATCCACACTGATTGTTTTTCATGGTTTTCACTTACAGACCACATGATCAGACTGCAATTCATTACCCAGAATACACATTTTACCAGATTATTTTGTAATGTTAAAACTTGGAACTGAAATAGTCTTAATTTGGATTATATGGCAACTCTTTACCTTGCTAATGTGGTTCTGAGTGTTATTGCGCTATTGGGTTTATTTGTCCCCTAGTGGAATAACAGAAACTAGCACCTTTTCTTCCGCCAAATCTTTCAACTCACAACACCATTTTAATTAAATTCACAGATTGTAAATTCTTTTGCTGGAAAAGAATCATACTGGGCCAATCCTGTCCCAGTATGTTTGACACTTCTGCGTTAGAACATCAGAAGTTTTATAAATAAGCTGCTCCAGTGAATAAACTCAACTCATAATTAGCCTAATAGTTTAGAGTTTAATCAGTGGATATGAAAACTCTTGGTTGAAGAGACAACAGCCTGATGAATAGTGTGCAATATTTCCAACTGGGAAACATTATAGCAACTGTATTGTTATTTCAAACAGTACGAAAGAGGTTTGTCTATCATCAGTCTTGTTTTGTGCAACAGCTTTGTGCAGTGTGTGTGTGTGACAACCATGCTGAAGTCCTCAAGCACACTCCACAGCCAGTGTGATGGAGATCTGAGTTACTTACTGCTGGGTGCTGTGGAAGTCTGAGAAACAGCTGTGGATGTGGTCTCGAGTGACACAGAGCTACAAGAGAAAGGCGTGTTTTCACTGGAGGGGTGAGGAATGAAAGAGGCAGCAAACTGGGGCTGGTGGGCATGGCCTTGAACACACTGAACAATGTGAGCAGGAAGGGGGATATCCTTGCAGTGGGAAGGGTAGGAGAGCTCAAGATTACAGTATTGTGGGAGAGGAGGAGGCCCTGAGGCAGACTTGATGAAAGGGGTTTGACAGGGGTAGAAGTGCGTTAAGTGGCTGTTAGCATCAAACTGGGTGGAGGTAGTGGGATGTACAAGCTGGTTATGAGGTATGACTGGCTGGGGTGAAGAGCTATTTGGGCGATAGATTTGAGCAGAGGTCCAGGTGGTGTCTTTGGGGTCAGACTGACAGCTTGTAGGGGGTGAGAGAGGGATCTGACGCACATTTCGAGAAGGCAGAGTGCCCCCTGGCTGCACGGGAGAGAAGGCCGAAGCCAGGGAGGTGGAGAGCTGTGAAAACTGCTGAGCCTTTTTCTGAGATGAGTCCTTCATGTAAGAGATGTTCTCTCGCTCCTGTGAGGAAGAGGAGGAGCAGGGGGAGGAAGATGGTGAGGGGGCAAGGCGGGTGTGGGAGGGGAGTGTGTTGGCACGAAACTGCCTGTATTCTGTTGGAGAGGTGTTGGACTGAGAGCCAGATACTTTAAACTGCAGGGTGGAAACTGAGACAGGAATGGAAACAAGTGACAAACAGAAGGAGAGAAAAGTGACAGTGATGAAAATCAAAAAAAGACAAACTGAAACTCCTTAAAAAAATGAAACAATGTGCGAGCGTAAGCAGAATTATGAGCAAAGTTGTGGCCCATGCTGTGTATAACATGTATTATGTCTCAGCTGTCAGACTGAAACCTGATGAGTATGTGTATGGAATTATGGGATATGTTGGTCTGAGCTGGACTGACACATGGGCAAACATGAACAGGAAGCACAAACTGACAGAGTAAGAGAGAAAGCATAGTCTGAATAAGTCATTTAGTGATTAAATGATCTGGAAACTGTCAGGTCAAGGAGGTGAATTGTGTCCACAGACGTTTGCAGTGATGAGTGTAAAGTATCCTCCAAAAACCTTGGCAGAAGGTAAACTTTTTATATAATTAATATACAATTGTGTTGTGTAGACTTTACCTGCTGAGCCAGATGTCCGTCGTTCCCTTTCAATCTGCATCTGATGCTGTTCCATCATCTGCCTACAGACATATACGTTAAGAAAATATTAGAGGATGAAGCAACATTCTCTTCACAGCGTTAACATGTTTGACTCCAAAATGTGCAAGATTTGTTCTTCTAGACTACTCTGACCACTGCTGTGTGTGTGTGTTGTTTATCCATGCACTATTTTCAGTCATGCTCAGATGTCACCAGCCTCAGTAGTCTGTAGATGTGATACATACTTTTAACCACAAGGGGGCAAAAAGTGATTTGTAGACGAAATAGTAGCTGCCGTTGGAAGGGGTTCATGTTTGTGAGACTTGATAAAAAATGATAGAAGTGTTCCACTACATGAGCTGAATAAAGTTAATATCGCACACTGGGAACTGGGAACATTCATGGTGATTATTGATGAGGAAACATTCTGGCCTGGATTTTCTGCCATTAAAATAAAGACTTTACAACAAGGTTGTCAAATTCATTTTAGGTAACGGGCCACGTTACAATTAGTTCGATGTCAAGTGTCCTGGTCAAAAAAAAATCAGTTTAGTGACTAATAACACAAACAACTAATCTTAAATGGGTTAGTTTATGAGTGTTTACCTGAAAGGTACACTCTGAATGCCCATACGGTTTGTAGAATGTGTATCATCTACAAACCACATGATCAGACTGCAATTCATTTCCAAGAAAAATAATTTTCCAAATTGTGTTGTACTGTTAAAACTTGGAACTGAAATTGACTTGATTTGGACTACAGTCAAATCTCGCTACTATGCCACTCTCGCTATTATACCACTTTAGCTCGGTCCCGACAAAATTCAATACAAAATAAATTTACTATGCCACCCGCTACTCTCGCTACTATGCCACTATTGTGTGACTGTTAAAAGGCACGAGTCGTGAAAAGTCTGTATTTCTGCGCAATGCTCGATTATCACACTCGCGTCCCAAAGGCGAAGTGACGAACTACAGTCCAGCTGCGCACAACATAACTCAATTCGTACGCGCATAGTCAGACTGTGTCAAAGTCAAACACGTGATGCTTCTCCCCGACGCCAACTACAACCAGCCAATCACAACACGCACAGCGACAAGCCTGCAATCCTAGCTCAAAAGAGACACACAAAAGCACGAGCACACACAGGATGATGCGGAGCTGCTCGAGATATGGGAAGCTCTGCCTGCCGAGGAAAAGATGTACGAGAACGGGGAGATCGAGCTGTCTGACTTTCTCGAAGCCGACGAGTGCCTCACGACGGGCGGGTCTTTCACACTGGAGGAGATTGCGGAGGAGATGCTGTGCAGTGAGGACCCGGTGGAAAGCGAAGATGAAACTGTCAAGGAGGAAGTTATTTCGTTCGAGGAAGCCCACCGTGCGGAAGTTCATGCAACAGAGAAGCGGGAAGCCCGGTGTGATGCAAGTATGCGATCGGCTAGACAACGAGATGCATGATATCCACCAAAAGAAGATGCGCCAGACGACGATTCTTGAGAGTTTTGGACTGATAACTTGAGAAAATAAAGCCGTTTTTACAAACTCTCGTTACTATGCCACTCTCGCTACTATGCCTCTCTTGCTCGGTCCCGACAGGTGGCATAGTAACGAGATTTCACTGTATATGCCAAATGTGGTCCTGAGTTTATTGAGCTGTTGGGTTTATTTGTCCCTGAGTGACTAGCACTTTTTTTTTCTTCAAGTCTTTCAACTCACAAGACAATTTTAATTAATACACAGATTTTAAATTCTTTTGATACACCGGATTAGGGCCAATCCCATCCCTGTACCTTTGACACCTCTGTGTTAGAAAATCAGGGGGTTTGAAAATAAGCTGCTGCAGCTAATATACTCATAGCTGGGCTCATAGTTTCAAGTTGGAATCAGTAAAGGTCTGATCCAAAATCTGACATTTTGCAGTCAGATATTTATTGTAATTTGGAGATATGATGTAAACCAGGCTTAACACATTGTACTGTTAATCTAGACTCTCTTTTTCACATGGGTGATGATTTCATGTCTGACTCTCAGCTGTTTAAAATGGTGATTATTAATTATTGGGAACACAATCTCTAGTCACCTCCTCTGTGCTTCTGTGTCATCCGTTGTTGGTCCATTCTGCCGTTGACCAGCTGAACCTGCTGGAGAAGACACGGCAACATTCAAGACATTATTTGGGCCAGATAATGCACATGAATAAAAACAGTGCACCATAATGCACAATATTACCATAATTTTACCTAATGAATGTTTTAATAGAACATCTGAGTCTCTCTACCCACCATCGACCCCTTATTCAACAACCGCTGCATCCAGCAAAGCCACCAGTATTGCGGACAACCCCTCTCGCGCCTCTCATGGATTCTTCTGCCATCTGGCAGAAGGTACAGGAGCATCCATGCCATCACCAGCAGACTCCATGACAATTTCTTTCCAGAGGCAGTTAGATTACTCAACACCCAGCTGCCTCCCAATGCTCACCTGGGCTAGTCAAACACCTAACCCAGTATCCAATGTATACAAGCTATGTAGAGGAATAACAATAAAAACTCACTTGACTGAATATATAATTGGCAAAATGGACAGCATAAAAGAAAGAGACAAAATATCTATAACCATTAGGCAGTTCTGCAAGTATGCCTATTAGACTCTTCTTGGAACTGTATCCTCATTACTTCCAATCCCATCTCCAACTTTACTCTGCTATCTGATGGATGGACTGATTCAGAGAGCTGCTTGGAACTGAAAACATTGCTATCAGGTTTCTAAGATGATGTCCGGGGTATGGAGTAGTGTTGCTGATATACTATATGTCTGCTTATCTATGTGATACAGCTTAATGTAGTTACATAGTTATTTTCAGTTAGTAAGTGTAACGGTAAAATAAGTGTGGAGTAGATGTTGAAGAATACATATATATTTTAAAAATGATTGTGAGTTTGGTCACAAAGGGCTGTAATGGCTTTTTCCCTCAAGGACTGGACTTCCTCAAGCATTAGAGAAATGGCAATGCTAGCTGCTGGGTGCAAATTTACCATGGTTTGTTTGAATTTCACACAATGATGATGCAAAGACTGATGCAGTACAGTTTGTAATTAGCACAATATGTTCGAAAGAGCAGGCATTAAGACTAGAAATCACTGTGAAACAAAACAGTTTGCTTTGAATGCTGGATTCCTGCCTGCATCATTACCACACAACATGCTCCTTCTGAAACAAATCCATGGTACACTGTACTCCAGGAGTCATGAACCGCGGTCCAGACGCACACCAGGCAAAGCATTTCAGCAGTTTGAATGAAACACTTGAAAAATAATACCACCACTCTAGTTTTTAAACATGAACCACCTTTGCTTCTATATCAGACGTCCTGTTGGGGCTTGTTGCAGTTATTCACATAATTTTTTTAAAAGAATTATTCAGCTGAAGGTAGCTCAATTCTTTAAGGGAAGAGTTTTCACAGACTTTAATAGATTTTGAAAAGATTTAATTTACCCTCACTGGTCTGATTAGTGAAATGACGACATGGCTTGTTAAAAAAAACTTTGTCACTGAAGAAAACAGAATGTTTAATGATGACTGGACAGATAAATATGTATTTGTTCTTTGCTTCAAGTTCAGAACTCATCTGTTCACAGTCTGTGGTGTTCATCAAAAGTATTATGTGAAGAGCCAGTGAGAAACAACACATAACCACAAATAAAAATAGATTTGTCTTATTTAAAGCCATAAACTACACATTATTGGTTAAGCATTATCTGTTGTACACAGATAAAACTGTGTGTAACTATGTAACCGTATGTGGGCATAGCAAAATGTCAAATCCAGAAGAACATTGTTAAATCAGTGCAAAGCTTCCAGATCAATAGATAAGCTGTGAAACGTTTGAATAAGAACAAGTATAAATCATTATTCAGCAGTCAGGAAGGTGTCCACTGCTGAGTGCTGCATTTGTCTGGTGTTCTTCCCAATGTCAGAAGATAGAGTAAGCACTTTCGGTAATCTCTGAATCAATTGGATCTGATCATGACTGATCTCCACTTGGTACAATGCAATAGGAATTCCATCCCAGATTTCCCATAATGTCATATCCATCTAATATGGAGTATCAGTATAGAAGCCAATACAGATCTGAAGTTTTGGAACAGTTTTAAGCAGATTTTATCATTTTCAATCCAGCATTTTATGTCGTGAAAAAATGCTATATTGATTGACAAGACACAGAACATAGACATTAAGACAAAAAAACCCGAACCCTCAGACTGTGAGGATGTCAGTATCAAATCAGGATCGTGTATTAGCCAATACTCAGAACTCTGATACGGTATTTTACTGAAGAAAAGAAAACCCCCCAAACTGGTGCATCCAGTAAACACTACACTACAAGGGGGGAAAATGAGCAAATGAAAAGCTCTCTGCAAGTTTACCCACAAGGCTTAAACATTTTTTTTTAATCAAAGAGAAAAGCTATTCCATACTAAATTATTTGATCTATTTGTTTAATTCTTGATAACTTCCTGACCAATGATTCGGTGTAAACAATAGAAGCTTAAGATTTTGCCAGTTTGGGTTTGGACCATTTTCTTTAGCTGAGATGAAATTCGTGAATCTATTACAGTAATGACAGCAAATGGTGAAAATATCTTCATATTAATTTAGAAATGTGACTCAGACACTGTTCTCATTAGCACCACTAAAAGCCCAGATGATGAAGATTTTGGTTCCAGAGCTGAATATTGACATCAGCTTTCAAAATACAGAAAAAATGCTCATTACACAATGACACGGAGGGTGTGTGTTTGGTTTGGGGACTGATGACTCATTTTCTAGTCAGTGTGCGTGACACGGCAAGCAGAACCCACATTATCTGCTCATACATCATCTGACTCATACATACAACAATCTAGACACTGAAATGGCAACATGACCTGTATATAAAATGTCACAAATGAAAAATACCTGTTTTATATCAAATAACCAAATGATTTCCAGATGATCTGTGGCTAAGCTGTATATACAGAAAACCTGTCTCAGCAAATGGCCAAGACTAACACCATGACCAAGACTAACACCAAGAGTCCATCAACATTAAAAAAGTGATTATGCTTGTTCCAAAAAAATCCTGTTTCCAAAAAGCCTAACAAAAACCTCTAAAAAAAACTCAATATATTTCACTCAACTAACCTATTTAAGGCCATCTTTCCTTAATCACATTTTTAAGAGAATTGCTAAGAAATAGCACTGATTAAAAGAATCCAGCCTTATTTTGGGGAATTACTTTCCCAAATGGAAATCGCTTCCTTTGATGGTTAGAAGATTTCTACTTTGAGTGAGCCATAAGGGTGTCTTCGCAAAAGTAAGAACATTATACATAGAACACAACCTTCAGTGGCTGAAGTAAACCTTGTTGTATTAAATATTTAGCAAGAAATGCCCACAAAATATCCTTATCTGGCACACATTAGGTTTTAGACATACCTTTGTTCAACTGGGTTTGATACAGCAGCTGTGTTTCTGTAGCCATTAATGAGGGTTGTCAGGTTTCAGCAAAATCCCCAGCCTAACTACGTCACAAAAACCAAACAAAAGACCTCAAACTTGCCAGAAAAAAGAAAAAGAAAAAAAGCTAATGCATGGGTCCGGCAGTGCACACGCATTTCTGACATATGGATATGATCCAGTCTATAATCTATAATGGATATGATCCACTCTATCTCCCAATCTTTGCAATACACACCGATCAGCCATAATATTAAATCCACTGACAGGTGAAGTGAAGAACATTGATGATCTCATTATCATCGCACCTGTCAAGAGTTCAGTTCTCAAAGTTGATGTTTTGGAAGCAGGACAAAATGGGCAATTGTAAGGATCTGAGCGACTTTGACAAGGGCCAAATTGGGATGGTTAGATGACTGGATCAGAGCATCTCCAAAACAGCAGGTCTTGTGGGGTGTTCCCAGTATGCTGTGGTTAGTACCTAAAAAAATTGGTCCAAGGAAGGACAACAGCTGCAGCGACAGACCAGTCAGAGTGCCCATGCTGACCACTGTCTACCACCGAATGCACCTACAATGGGCACGTAAGCATCAGAACTGGACCATGGAGCATGTATCTTACAATAGAAATAGTATTATTCATCACAGACACACTGTCTAGACACTGTCAGATTAAAGCAATGAAACATCAGCGTATATCTGTCAAATAGCGACATTTAAAAATATATATTTGGTCACTCAAAAGAAATAATTAGTATTTCAATGGAATATACAATGTATGTATTTATGAATTTATGAATGAGAACTTTAGCAAGATTCACATTTGTTAAACAGATAATAGAAACTTGTTAAGAGGTAGGTCTAATGCTTTTTTATTATTATTATTATTATTATTTTTAAATCAGAGCCACTGTTGCTTAAAACAAGCTTTTTATTTATTTAATTAGTTTAACTCAGTCCCCGGTGAGTCTACATTTTCACTTTTTGCTTTTTCAGATTCTGGAACTACATCTGACAACTACACACATTGATGCAAACTGGAAACTTAAAGCTGCAGATGTGGTTGTGTTTATTTAAAGCAAAATTCTCATAAAGAAGAAGAAGAAAAGGAAAGTGTGAAAGAAAGGAAGATCGTGACCATATGTCAGACAAAATATCACTCCTCATTCTGGTTTTTGTGACAATTCATGAAAAGGAATCACAGTCGCTATCCCACACTCTTACGTTTTCATGGCACTACTAAGCACTGTGCTGGAAAACTGCTAAGAGGGGAGTTGTTTGTGCAGACAAAGGAGAAGCAGCAACTGGGACTGCATTTGTGAAGAAGCGAAGATGTGATTTTAATATTTGCCAAGGTATCGCTAAAATAGTACTAGTCTACATCCTGTTTAGGAGCTGCAAATACAGATGCTGAATCATCTGAAAATCTCGAAGAGTCCTTTCTTAGTTCAGAAAATCTCTCTAGATCTAAGCTTGATTTCTCAATGATAAGTATTATACTTCCCTAACTATATAGCCAAGGTTATGTCGGCTGTGGCTCAGTTGGTAGAGCGGGTTGTCAACTAATCCACTAACCGTGGGGTTGGCGGTTCGAATCCCGGCCCGGGTGATCCCATGCCGAAGTGTCCTTGGGCAAGACACTGAACCCTAAGTTGCCC
>JAFFST010049238.1:29530-42810 GCA_022414735.1 Noturus placidus | reverse complement strand
ACAAACATGCAAAGGAACAGGAAATGAGGAAGGGGGCAAACACTTTTTCACACCACTGTATGTTCTATAACATGTACAACAGGAACATGAAAGGAATATTCTAAAAGTGACTCGTGTAAACATTTTAATCACAATATTGTCTTACTCAGAATAAGGTCAATAATTACATTACTGCTGTCTATGTAAATGTAGTCAGTGATTATATACACACAAGTGCTTGTTACCAGGTATAAGGATCAGGTGCACGTGGTCGTGTGACTGTGATGCAGAGGTGCAGAGGCTGCTGGGAACTGAAGTCCAAAGCCCTCTCTGGCTATTCATGACACTGATGAAATATCTGATGGAAATGTATTTCAGGGTGTTGTTCACTGGACTGATGTGACTCGATAAACTCGGTACAGGGCATCTACGCTAATGACTGAATTGATGCTACTTTTAAACAACAGTACAGTGACTCTTTGCTGAACTGTATTTTACAGCATTTTTGTAGTTTTCCTGAACTGTAAAACAAATATAGTTTTACAGCTGCAGCTTGTAATTTTTACAGCAGCCTATTGTAGCCAACTTTAATTCTAAGTAATTTCCTGCAAAAAAAATATCTATAGGATTTTTGTATTGTTTTTTACAAAACGCTCGTGAACATCTCTTGCTCTGGGCTCAGATCTCATCATGAAGTCACAAATTTAAAAACACACTACAAACTGCTCACCCCAGTCACATAATATAAGCAATTATGACATAATCTCCGAATGTATAGCTCCTGGTCCTAATGTTCCTAACTCCCCTACAGACCCAGGGTAATGATACAGACACAATTGCTGTTACAGAACATTGAACAGTCCCCCATCACCAACACCCTACCACCCCCCACCCCCACCTCCAAAAGCCCCAGTGTTAAGCGGCTCTGTAATGAGAGCGTGCAGTGCAGGAGGTGAGCTAGGAAGTGGTTTCCATAGTGACAATGAAAGTGGACACATGGCAATCTCCTTCCCCACTGAGGCTAGAGAGAATAGCAGCTGTTAGTCGCTCATTCACAAATCTTCATACAAACAGCCTAAGGTCTCTGCTTGCAAAAAGCATGTTACCTGAACAGCCATCAGAGACAAGCTGATGGGAAAGAAAAGATATTACTCAAAGTAAGTGGAGATTCAGCAAAGCTTCTCAAGGTCATGAACTGTCACAGCACCAGTGTTTTGAATACCATTTACATTTACATTTATTCACTTAGCAGACGCTTTTATCCAAAGCGACTTACAAATGAGAGATACAAGCAAACAGTACAATTAACAGTACAACTAATGCATCTTGTTCAGAGAGGTCAGTCTGACAAACATTTGTTCAACAGAAATGAGCACCAACAATGCTAAAGGTGCTACAGAAGTTTCCACTCAATGGCCAGAAACAAGTGCAGAGAAAGCCATAATAAAACAATGTTTGAATAATCGCTAGTACGGTAACAATGCAAAGCACACACACTACCACAAAGTTACAGTACATCTCCCTACACATTTTCAAGTGCACTGATCTGATCAATATTCCTTACTGACTATTATATATTAATTGGCATTATCTGAGGAACATGATAAAACAAAAAGGAAAAATCTGCTGACTGCAAAGCCAAATGCAAGCAGGCGCCATTATTCCTGGCCAGGTAATGCAGGCATTAAGTTAATATTATGGCTTGGATCAGAAACCATAGCAAGTCACTTGGTGTGTCAGAATGGACTATGCAGATGCCTAAAGTAGCACTGGGTCCAGGGCCCAAGTTTGGCATGTTTTCCTATTGTTCTTGTTTTCCCCGTGTGTGTGTGTGTGTGTGTGTGTGTGTGTGTGTGTGTGCTGCCCTCAATGGCCTGGCGTCCCATCTAGGGTATTCTGCCACTTTGTACCTGGTGTTCACAGAATTAGCTCTGGATTTACCATACCCTTGACCAAAATAAAGCAGCTACTGAAGATAAAGTTCAGACATTTTTATAATGTAGCAAGCAATTTGGCATATCAGTATTTTCCATCCATCCATTTTCTGTACCACTTATCCTACACAGAGTCATGAGGAGCCTGGAGCCTATCGGGGCACAAGTTGGGGGACACCCTGGACGGGGTACCAACCTATTGCAGGGCACAATCCCACACTCACACACTAAAGCCAATTTGGAAATGCCAATTAGCGTACAACACATGTCTTTGGACTGGGGAGGAAACCAGAGTACCCAGAGGACACCCCCGAAGCACACAGCAAGCACACAGGGAGGCATTTCCACCTCGGAAGATGTAAGACAAGCATGCTAAAAACTAAACCACCACGCCCCCCACCCCCCACCACAATATCAGTATTTTGTCAGAGTCATAACTAACATTATGAGACAATTATGAAACATGCAGTACTTGACTGTAATATGTTCCATGTGTGTATAAATGTAAACTCAAAAACTCACTCTTTCTAGGCTGTCTGAGCCATTCTTGCATAAACAAATTAGCATGTCTGTATTTCAAATATTTGTAACTTTTACTTAACTAGCAAAGTAGAATGAGACGATGGAAAGTTAGTTAGCTAAAACACTGTTATCTAACTAATGTAGATAACCTGATCACTGTCATCTGGAAGCATTGTCCCTAATTCACATTAGCAAGTGTTCATCACATATGTGATAAGTAGTTAAACACAAATTAAATAATGCACTAATCAGTGTAAACAAAATTCTTTTGATTTTCGTGTTACATGCTAGGCTTCAGACTAGCGTTGTTGGCAGATTAGCAAAGCAAGAAGAGGCACCAACATACTCTGCCTTCCAGGTTTTATTTTTCTTTGTGATAAAATGAAATTATGGTTATCTGTTTTTAGCAATTTCTTCCCCATAAAATGGGAAATGGGAACTAACTGAATGTAGAAATTAAAGTTGTGAGTGTAAAACTGAAAAAGCGTCACACCACACCTGCCATAGGATTGGCCCAAGCCACTCGTTTGGATTTGTCACTGTACCTCATCATACCTAATTTTCAAATGTTGCTTGTCGCTGTCACTAAAATTACGGCCGCCTGTCGTTTGCTATTGTGAACATAGCGATGGGTTTAAAGAGTAAAAAAAATCTGTCCAACATAAGCAGAGAAAATTCTACCCAACGCACCTTTAAATGGGAACCCAGAAAGAGGTAGAGACAGTCTTGACTCACAGCTGCCGCTGGCATGGATTCTTATGGAAACTTTCCCAAATCGGTCCTTTCCAACAACATACTTACACCTCCTGAAAAGGTTCCCAAGTTAGTGCTGTGTCTATTTTTCTTCCCAGAAGCTCTTCTCTTTTGAAAGTCTCAAAACATTTTCCTATTCACATGGACCTTCATTGCATGTGTGTGTTTATACCATACAATTTGTGTTCTATATATGTCATTCTTCACAGATAATGAGGCAGCAGGAAAATCTGGGAGGCACATGCAGTAATGAAAGCTATTATTTGACAGCTGTTCGTTGACTTCTATCCACTGTAGAGTTGTTGTTGCTTCAAAAAAAAAAACCCTGCATGTTCATGCCTTTAAAACTCACAAACATGTGAGAGTTCTGTTTCTATTATGGCTCTGTGTGAGAAAACTAATCAGCTCATTCTTCTGGAAGAACAGCTGGCGAGACAAATCAGCATGCCTGGCTACCACACTTACTGTGTGTGTGTGTGTGTGTGTGTGTGTGTGTGTGTGTGGTTTAGTGTAGTTGAAAAGAAGAATTAAATGTTAGGAGCTTCTGCAGAGGTCAGCTAGGAGACCTTGCACAGGAGAGCAATAGTATGCAAAGAAGAATGGAGAGAAATAAGAAGAGGAATAAACAGTATGTGACATCTACAAACCAGTAGTCATCTCCTTCTGACAATCATTTCTGTCCACAGGAATGATGGGTGGAGGAGGAGGCTGGAATATTGCTTATGCTGAACAACCACATGATCCTTCTAACTACTGCAAGCACACACACACACACACACACACACACACACACACACACACACACACACACACAGAGTAAAGCCCACAAGCAGAGATTTCTGGAATCAATAGACTTCACACAAGATTGCTTAACTGAGAAACAATGTTGTGTTTGTGGTGGCACTTACACATGGCTTATGATCTAAAATGTATTTTTAAAGACTGTACCCCAGATAACACACACATTCAACATCATCACAAAGTGCCCAAATTACTTCTCGACAACGTCACATGCAACTCGCTTGCTAGAATGATGTTTTGGACCACTGTAACTGTATATTCTTAATATTTGGCCTTATATACAGGGTGTCCCAAAAATCTCCATACATAGGGGAAATTAACACATTTTAGCAAAATGTCTTCCAGAACTATTCATACTTTGTTTATATTATATATATCCGTCTATCCATCTTCTGCATCTTACTCCTTTTCAGGGTCACGGGGAACCTGGAGCCTATCCCAGCAGGCATGGGGCACAGGGCGGGGTGCACCCTGAACAGGTTGCCAGTCCATCGCAGGGCACAATCACATACACATTCATACACTACGGACAATTTAGACACGCCAATCAGCTTACCATTCATGTCTTTGAACTGGAAGAAAAAACCGGAGTACCCAGAGGAAACCCCCGACGCACGGGGAGAACATGCAAACTCTGCACACACACATGGCCCTGGCAGGACTCGAACCCCGAAAGTTTGAGGCAAACATGCTAACCACTAAGTCACCATGCACCCCTTATTATATATACATATATATTTTTTTTTTCAGGTTCATTTACATTTATGGCAATTGGCAGACGCCCTTATCCAGACCAACTTACAGAAATGCTTTAAAGTCTCCACCAATAAATACATCCTGATACTGGTTCACTAGGTCACGGACTAAGAATACCATCGGTCTTAAAACTCTGTTGACTAGGTAATATAGTAAGAAAAACTCACAGACAATACAAGTAGCTAGCCTTTAAGAATGCCTTTCACTAAAGAACAACGTATTGAAATCATTATCATCGTAAAGTTGCGATGAACTTTAACAGAAAACATCACAGGCGAGCACGACACTGGAAGTGTTGCGGACCAACTGAGAAGTGGACATTCACAAACATCCACTGACGAAAGCACGGTCTATGTGGTGCTAGCAAGAATAGTCCCCTATGTATGTAAACTTTTGGGACACCCTGTAGATTCAGAAAAAATATATATATTTATTTTGTCACTGTCAGTCATTAATTGTAAGTTATGTAGCTTAATCACAGGAAGAAACTTGCAAGAAGTGAATGCAAGCTGAATCTGCTTATCCCAGTGCTAGTATATAAATCAAAATAAAGGATCACCAAGAGGATGTGCTGTCTTACAGCACGGATAGGCTTTTACTCACACACTAGTCTCAAAGCAGCTTTACAGAAATATAATTTTTTACATTTTTACATTTACAAGCGACTTACTAATGAGAGCACATTCACACACCAATGGTAGCAGAGCTGCATGCAAGGTGCTAGCTTGCCATTGGGGGCAACTTAGGGTTCAGTGTCTTGCCCAAGAACACTTCGGCATGGGATCACCCGGGCCGGGATTCGAACCGCCAACCCCACGGTTAGTGGATTAGTGGACAACCCTCTCTACCGACTGAGCCACAGCCGCCCTGAGTAACACATCATAAAAACAACATTGTGCCCACTTTCCAATGATCAAAAAGGTTGTTGTGACGTTGTTGAGATACTAACTGTGCCATTAATGTTGGACTGTGTCTGGAATTTGCAACGTCAAGCAATGATGTATCCTTATAGGAACAAACAGTATCCATTCTAGCACAATATGCTTCCCATCCCATAGCTTTGCAATCATTACATCTGTATAAACAGCCAGCTGGATACTTCAAATCTAACAAAATGAACTATAGGCTGGGTGAGCTCAAATATTTAAGAGGATGTAAGCAAGCAAATAAGGAATCAGCAAAGATAATCTAAACAGGAAGTAGATGTCTTCAGGAAAAATGACAGGCCCATAAACAAAGGATGTCCAATTAGCTACATTTTCTGAGGAGAAAGTTTATGATAGTAAATGTTTTCAGGCTTACTGCAAATCTGCCTAAACAGTCATGATAGTGGTTTTTAATTGCTTGATTACATTTAAGCATGTGTTGACATGTAATTTCAAGATCAGCATCATTAGCATATATTAAAACAAGGGGAGAATAACATGACTAAAGTCACTGACAACAACGTGATAACTTTTGCACATGTTTACAAGCATGTGATAAAGGCTTTAGAGACATCGCCTCTAATGATTGTTCTGTCTCAAGAGACATTTCACTACACCTGTGACATCCAGATCCAGGGATCTGAAAATATCACCACACACACATGAACAGACTACACACAGACACATGCACAGGGCCTGCATGAATCACTCAAGCAAACGCTCTCACAGTCAGTCTACGAAAATAGCACTTCTGAACATTTTCATATTCCCACTATGTGCATATGGTGGACAGTGAGGAAAGAATGCAGATTCATCTTACCAGGATGAGGGACAACTTCAAAACCTAAAAATAACCCACATTAGGAAGATATATATATACATAAGAGAGCTGTGGGTTGCGTATTGAGTTGAGTTGGTTGAGTTTTTTCACTAGAGAGGACGTCTGATGGAATGGAGAGCTATTTGAGACTTCCTTTTGGCAACAATTATAAGAGAAAACTATAAAGAAGAGCAAGGAACCGCTTATGGCAAACTTACAAGTGTTGAGGATTTGGGGCTTAACAACTAATTATAATAAACTAATAAATAGTTTACACTAAGATTGCATTACTAGTTCTGCAGTAAAGGTTCTGTGATGGTGACCAGAAGATTGAGTTCAATCCTATCAATGGTGATAGTTCATCATGGTTCATATATGCTTGAATTATAATTATGCCTCATCAGAGTGTCGAATGAAAGTAAAGTGTTAGTGTCAGAGTTTTTATTTCCACAAATCCAATCACTGTTGTGGCACAGCAGATAAAATTGCCCCCTCACAGCTTCAGGGTCCCAGTTCGATCCTGAGCTCAAGTGAGTTCTTCCCATGTTTATGTGGGTTTCATTTGGATTTCCTCTAGTTTCCACCCAAAAACACACCAATGGGTGGATTGGCACTCTAAATTACCACTAGTAATGAGTGTATGAATGTGTATGAATGTGAGTGTGTGGTGGCCTCAGGTGGCCTTGGGGTATATTCCCACCTTGTACCCACTGTTCCTAGATTAGGCTCCGGATCCACAGCAACTTTACCGTACATGTTTTATTCTCACCTCTTGAACATCCATCCATGCATCCATCCATCCATCCATCCATCCATCCTCTACCGCTTACTCCTTTTTCAGGGTCACGGGGAACCTGGAGCCTATCCCAGGAGGCATTGGGCACAGGGCGGGGTACACCCTGGACAGAATGCCAGTCCATCGCACCACATGCACACTCACACATCCATTACTACACTACGGACACTTTGGACACTTTGGAGGAAACCGGAGTACCCGGAGGAAACCCCCGACGCACGGGGAGAGCATGCAAACTCCACACACACAGGGCCCCGGCAGGACTCGAACCCCGGACCCTGGAGGTGTGAGGCAAACATGCCCCCCCTCTTGAACATAGCACGGTGAATTTTAAGTGCGACGTACTACTGCTCACTCTGCTGCACTTACCATAACAGTTTATGTCCAAGACTCACCCATTCTTCAGTGAACAATTTTACTTGGTTACTATACAGTCCATATAGGATTTCAAGTATTGCGGCTTTTTTCTAAATTTGCGATGAAACTTCTGGAATTTTGTTGTCCTTTTTTTTTTTTTTTTTTTTGCAGAAAACTACACAAATTGGCAAAATTGCAATTGCATGAAATCGTTTTGCATGGTCTCCTGCAGTGATGTTTGTTGGTGAATGAGACCTTTTAGCTGTACTCGTATTCGAAGAGGGCTTTGGCTGAATGCGTGTTGTGATGATGTTACATGACGTGTCTCGACCCAAATCTACAGTAATTTAGAAAAATCGCACGCTCCTCCGAATGCTTCGGAGTTTTCTTGATTTTGTGTTCATTTCTGCAATCTCAAAATCACGGAATCCTGGAAGGACTGACTATAATCTAAAGCCGGGTGCACACTGTGCGATTTGTAATAGTCCTTTGCAACTGTTGCTTGTCAGACTGTACGAATATAATCCCCGCTGTAAGCAACGTCACACTGTAGGATCTCGGTTGTCATTAATAGCAGACTGTACGACAGTCAAGATGCAAAAAAAACTAACGCACACAAGAAGACTTGTATGGAGGTGGAAAAGCCAGACTACAGAACTGTGCCTCAAATCTTCTGCCACTGGCAGAATTTAATCAGAGGGAAAAAATGATGCAACGGCCATTAATCGGCTGTCGGGGAACGCGTTAAATTAGCGACCAAAGACTACATATTTTAGCCTAAGATTATAGGAATCTTTTAGGATTCTAAAAATTTGTCTCAGACGACCAAACCGTGGTCAAAATCGTACAGTGTGAACCTGGCTTTAGTAGCTAAAAGCGTCTGCTGTAATCATAAAGACACTGATGCTCTTTCTGAACAACCTTTCAACATACTCAGTACTGTTCAACTTTACAGCATACAATTCTTCATTGCTATAATCCCAATTAATCCACCAGAAGATGAGCCTGGTTCCTCGCAACGTTTCTTCCTAATTTCATTGCCGCTATCAGCATTGTAGCTAGTGGATCTAAATCTACATCTAGGAGGTCTATGATGCTGTTTTATGACAACTTCTATTGTTAAACGCTCTGTATAAATAAAATGCAATGGAACTCAACTCCAGCAGTGAAACATAACGAAATGTTCATCTTCAGTGGATATCACTCACCACTATAATGAACAATTTCCAAACTACTTTGCTGCTAGACATCCTGACATGCTGAACACATCTATTCTCTTAGGAATTCAGCACCTGTCCTCAACATCCCAATTGTGACGTCATCAAGACTCATCGCGTCGTCTGACAGTCACTACAATTACATCATTTTAAAAATTATTATTATTACTATATTTAGTACACACTCACGATCCTATTAGGCAGCAGATGATGTGATAGGCGGATGTTTATTTGCACTGTACAGCCTACAATTTCCCACAATAATCAAACCCTTCTGTATACACATGACCATATAGGGTGGCTCATCTTCCCAGAGCACTGAAAGCAACCTCTGTAATATGGATCATAATAAAGGATGATCTTCGGGCGTTGAATGAAATATAAAAACACACCCTGATTTCTGTCAGCACAACAGGAGGACAGGTGATCTGCTGATTTCACAGGCCTTCTGTGCTCGGACTGTGCATCAGACAGCACAGACATCTGCAGTTAGATGAGACACGGATGGAAAAGCAGATTGCATGAAATCTCATCTGTCTTTTCAATCACGTTTTCTAATGTCAGCCTCCATGTCGCCGCACACGTTGTCAACAAATACGCCCAAAGGATCGCTTACCTCATTTTAACGCCGTTATCCACGAGCTATTAGACAATAAGGAGGTAAATGCAATGCAATGTCTGTCCTCGCTGAATCACCGGCGCATTTGGTCGCCAAAGTCAGATGTGCAGTTCAGTCGGATAGGATGAAAGCGTATAGATTTTTGTTTGTTTAAAATAATAATAATAATAATAATAATAATAATAATAATAATAATAATGGTTCTCAGGCGAGGTGATATCAGCAGCGCTCCGTCAGTGATGGGCGACGCAGCCGTCTCAACAGCTCAGCCAAGTCAACAGCGTCTGCATTATATCGCAATTTCTCATTATATACATCTAAAACATATTCCATGTTCAGACAACGGTCGCGCCCATAACATCGTCAGTAAAGAATCGTATGGCTAAAGCGCTCCGGAGATGCCGTTTTAACTCCCTGCTGAATTTGGCCCAGCCGCTTTAAAGGGAACGAGTCTGAATATTGACCGTAAAACACTACCCCCTAGTGGCAACTACGAGATACTGCAACGTCTGTGTTAGAAGGTGTGGCGGTTATTCTGCCTGTTGCCTGGGTTAGCTTCTTCACATAAAGACATAGATAACTGCGTTTATTTTTTTATTACAACAACTCTCCACGTTTCATTTTTCTTTTCTTTCATTCTTTTTTCTTTAAACCGAGCCAGCCAGAACAATCCAACTGAGCTTCTCTGACTGTTGCAATGCGCATGCGCGACAGGTTGACCGGACGTCACGCGGCGAGTAGGCGGTGCCCTCTTTGTTGGACTATCAATATTATTAAGCAGTACTGTAATGCTGTAGTGGGGGTTCATATTTTAGCACGCGCTCGAATTGATAAATCGCTGGGCCACTCTGCCAACAAGCAAAATAGTTATACTAGTTAGCTAGTTGGTTTGTAGAGGCAGACTTTTCCCCTAAAAAATATCTACATTAATAATAAAGGCGCTCCCTTTTGAAAAAATTCAGCTTGGCCTGACCAACCACCTGCTGCCAAATCACAGGCCGAGCTGGTACATCACAAGTTATTTTCCAGCTTACTTATTAATTGACTAAATTGAATTTCCTGAACAATTCCAAGTTTCAGATTTTCTAATTTCCTTACTATTGTCATAATACCTCCTATTTATTCAAAACCAGCTGTGACCTGTGTGATGGTAGATGGTAACTGGTCGGTCTATGCTGGATTTTTAGCAGGGTTAGCACTCAGACCTCTAAAAATACTCAGTGAGAACTGAGCAGAGATATCCATGTCCCGATTTAAACTGGCCCATAAAAAGATATTATTATCAGTCCACCTTTATATAGCCCATAACTATGCAGGAGGTCTTCTGTATAGTTGGACAAATAGTGCATGAAAAGCATGAAAAATCACACATACAGCTGTAACAGATGAGTTATTCAGTGGGGGAAATAAGTATTGATTGTGTCAACATTTTTTTTTTCCAGTAAATATATTTCCAGACATCAGAATAAACTCAAGAAATCTACAAATATAAAGAATTCACAACATTAAAGTCCATAAATAGAGTTATAATAATAATAATAATAAGTCTTTATTTTATAAAGCGCCTTTAAAAGTAGCTTCTCAAAGCGCTTTATGTGTAATAAAGTGGAATGACACAGGAAAAAGTACACGCTAAGAATAAGCAGTTCTCCAAGGCAAGGTAAGGCAAGGAACCACCTGAAATCCATAAGTAATTATACCGCCGATCTGGGCTAATTAATATCAACAGGGTTAGTAAATTGATATTGATGGTATTTGAAAAGTTTTTTTTTGTTACCAAGGTGTCATACAAGAAACATCTCATGATGGGTAAAAGCAAAGAGCTCTCAAAAGATCTTCCCAACCTTATTGTTGTGAAACATATTGATGAAATCAGATACAGACATATATCAAAACTTCTTAATCTTCCAGTAAGCACCGTTGGTACCATTATCCGCAAGTGGAAGCAACATGACTTTGTCATCAACCGGCCACGCACAGGAGCCCCTCACAAGGTATCTGACCAGGGAGTCAGAAGAATAGTGAGAAGAGTAGCCCAAGAGCCAAGGACCACTCAGAAAGAGCTCCAGAAACACTTGGAGGCAGCAGGTGCCATCGTCACAGAGAAAACAATAGGCAATGCACTCCCACTGCTCACGCTCACCCACAAGACTCCATTACTAAAGAAAAGGCATTTGGAGCCCTTTACCTTGAGATTCTTGAGAAGAATCTTCTGCCATCCACCAGGATGATGAAGATGAGACTTGGGTGGACCTTCCAGAAGGACAACAATCCAAAGCATACAGCAAAGCAAACTCTCAATTGGTTTCAGAGAAAAAATATCAAGGTGTTAGAATGGCCCAGACAATCACCTGACTTCAATCCAATTGAACAAGATTTATAGAAAATATGTTTTGAAGAATGGACCAAAATCCCAGCTCAATACTGTGGCCATTTAATTTGTTCATACAGGAAGCGTTTTGAACTGTCATTACAAACAAAGGCTTCTCCACTAAGTATTAAATAAATTTCAGTTCGCATGTTCAATACTTTCTGCCTTGTGTCATTCTGCATTATTACATATAACTTCATGTATGTACTTTAATGTTTGGATTTCTTTATATGTATGGTTTCATAATTTAATACCAAAGTCTGCTAAAAATTTCATGTGAATAACGTCATTGGAAATATATTTACTGAAAAAACTTTTTCAATTATGTATTTCCCCCACTGTATTAGACTGATTGCCAACTAACAGCATGTAGTGCAGCTTTAGAATAGGTCTGAAAACTAGCATTTTGGTATGTGAGATTCAAAATATCACAACAATCAACAAACAGTTCCAAAGATGCCAAATAGTGGATACCTGAATAGTAGATGCATCGGTTACAAAAACTAGGATCAAATCAAATGTCAAAACTGGAGAAATGCCATCAGCAAAGAGTGGTCACTGACAAGAACAGACGGACACTTTACAGAGTTGCTAAGTGCCGAAAAAGTTTAGCCATAAGGTTAACCACGGAATTGAATGAACACATCTTAATAAAAACGGTATGTCATGAGCTTCACACAGATAAACGTTGTATTAATGGTCAGTGTGCAAAGATACATAATTTGGTGTAAGCACAACACCTGCAGTCAGATTAGTTAAAAAAAACTTTAATCATGTTTCATTATATCTGGATCGATGTATGATAGAGGAAGCCAATAGATGCTTTTAGCACACAATGTCTGTTGCCAACCTTTAGGTACAGTCGGAGATCCATTATGGTATGGGCAGCCATCTCATTGAAATCATTAGGTCCAGAGAATGTTTTTCATAGTTGTATAGCAGCCAACAAACAAGTTAATTCAATTTTATTTGTATAAAGCTTTTAACAATGGACATTGTCACAGTAGCTTTACAGAAATATATAAATTCCAGATATAAATTTAAATTTGAAACAAACCAGACACAAGTTATTTACCATGTTTCCTAATTACCTAGTTATACATACTATGCATACATTTTAGCAAATTAATATAAATTTATAACAGAAGAACCATGTTTCTAACACTTTGCATTAATAATCTAGTTACAGTGCCTTGCGAAAGTATTCGGCCCCCTTGAACTGTTTGACCTTTTGCCACATTTCAAGCCTTAAACATAAAGATATAAAACTGTAATTTTTTGTGAAGAATCAACAACAGGTGGGACACAATCATGAAGTGGAACCAAATTTATTGGATATTTCAAACTTTTTCAACAAATAAAAAACTGAAAAATTGGGCGTGCAAAATTATTCAGCCCCTTTACTTTCAGTGCAGCAAACTCTCTCCGG
>JAFFST010049237.1:139437-150658 GCA_022414735.1 Noturus placidus | reverse complement strand
CACTGTCTGACCTATATTTTGGGGGAGTTTTTGGATCGTTTGAACAGATAACTCAGAAATATGGCATTCCCAGATCGCATTTTTATAAATATTTGCAGCTTAGAAGCTTTGTGGCCTTAAATTCGGACACCTTCCCATTGTGCCCTTCCGATTCATTATTAAATGCAGTTTTTAAAGGTAAACTGGCTAGGAAACATACAATAAGGGCAATCTACGACCTACTCAGTATGCATGATTTGTCGTCACTTGCTCTCAAGAGTAAATGGGAGACGGACTTGGGCGAATCAATTTCTGATATGGACTGGTGCAAGGTAATCAAGGGGATTTTCTCCTCCTCCATATGTCTCAGACATGCAGTTGACATGGGCGGCTGTGGTTCAGTCGGTAGAGCGGGTTGTCAACTAAGCCACTAATCGTGGGGTTAGTGGTTCGAATACCGGCCCGGGTGATCCCATGCCTAAGTGTCCTTGGGCAAGACACTGAACCCTAAGTTGCCCCCGATGGCAAGCTAGCACCTTGCATGGCAGCTCTGCTACCATTGGTGTGTGAATGTGCTCCCATTAGTAAGTCGCTTGTAAATGTAAAAATGTAAAAATGATATTTCTGTAAAGCTACTTTGAGACAATGTACCATTGTAAAAAGCGCTATATAAATTATTAATTATTATTATTATTATTAATTATTATATTTTACAAAATTTGGCAACCTTTTCTGTCCTTTGTTAGGGACGTGGACGCTGACAGTATTACGTGTTAATTGTCTATAATTTTGTTTCTTTTGCTCTCTTCTTTTCTATGATGGTCTGGCTTTGTAATTTGTATTATGTATGTTCTGTGTCTGGCACGGGGGGGAGGGGGTGGTTTTGTTCTGTTTATTTGCTGTATATGTTTGAGTTGGAAAATGTTAATAAAAAAAACCTTGATCAAATAAAGAGAAGTGGGAACGCTGATGTACAGACAGAAAGGCGGAAACGCTGATGTACAGTCAGAAAGGCAGGAACGCTGATGTACAGACGGAAAGGCGGGAACACTGATGTACAGACGGAAAGGCGGGAACGTTGATGGACAGACGGAAAGGCGGGAACGCTGATGGAAAGGCGGGAACGTTGATGTACAGACAGAGAGAGACAGAAAGGTGGGAACGCTGATGTACAGACAAAGAGAGAGACCAAAAGGTGGGAACACTGCTGTACAGACAGAGAGAGAGACAGAAAGGTGAGAATGCTGATGTACAGACAGAGAGACAGAAAGGTGGGAACGCTGATGGAAAGGCGGGAACGTTGATGTACAGACAGAGAGAGACAGAAAGGTGGGAACGCTGATGTACAGACAAAGAGAGAGACCAAAAGGTGGGAACACTGCTGTACAGACAGAGAGAGAGACAGAAAGGTGAGAATGCTGATGTACAGACAGAGAGACAGAAAGGTGGGAACGCTGATGGAAAGGCGGGAACGTTGATGTACAGACAGAGAGAGACAGAAAGGTGGGAACGCTGATGTACAGACAAAGAGAGAGACCAAAAGGTGGGAACACTGCTGTACAGACAGAGAGAGAGACAGAAAGGTGAGAATGCTGATGTACAGACAGAGAGACAGAAAGGTGGGAACGCTGATGTACAGACAGAAAGGTGGGAACGTTGATGGACAGAGAGAGGGGGGGACGGAAAGGCGGGAACGTTGATGGACAGAGAGAGGGGGAGACGGAAAGGCGGGAACGTTGATGGACAGAGAGAGGGGGAGACGGAAAGGCGGGAACGTTGATGGACAGGGACTTGGGTTGTTCCATGCTGCAGTCACTAGAGGGCGGAGCTTATCGACTTATTATTTAATATTTAAATATAATTCTTAACTTATTGACAGTTGATTAATTATTGACTGAAATAATTCATAGTTGACTCATAACCAGCTGCCAGGGGCTTCATTATTTATTAACTGATTCATCATGGATCTGTTAATTATTGATAAATGATTCATTAGTGATCCATTGTCTGAGCTTTGTGACTCCAGACTGTAATAAACACACATTTAAATCATTACTGAAATATATCGTGATCATGTGTTTTTAGTCAGTGAAAAATGAGTGTATATACAGGTGCTGGTCATATAATTAGAATATCATCAAAAAGTTGATTTCATTAATTCCATTCAAAAAGTGAAACTAGTATAATGTATACTTTCATTACACACAGACTGATATATTTCAAGTGCTCATTCCTTTTAATTTTGATAATTATAACTGACATCTAATGAAAACCCCAAAATCAGTATTACAAAAATTAGAATATTGTGAAAAGGTTCAATATTGAAGACACCTGGTATCACAATCTAATCAGCTAATTAACTCAAAACACCGGCAAAGGCCTTTAAATGGTTTCTCAGTCTAGTTCTGTAGGCTACACAATCATGGGGAAGACTGCTGACTTGACAGCTGACCAAAAGACCACCATTGACACCTTGCACAAGGAGGGCAAGACACAAAAGGTCATTTCTAAAGAGGCTGGCTGTTCACAGAGCTGTGTGTCCAAGCACATTAATAGAGAGGCGAAGGGAAGGAAAAGATGTGGTAGAAAAAAGTGTACAAGCAATAGGGATAACCGCACCCTGGAGAGGATTGTGAAACAAAACCCATTCAAAAATGTGGGGGAGATTCACAAAGACTGGACTGCAGCTGGAATCAGTGCTTCAAGAACCACCACACACAGACATATGCAAAACATGGGTTTCAGCTGTCGCTTTCCTTGTGTCAAGCCACTCTTGAACAAGACACAGCATCAGAAGTGTCTCGTCCAAAGTTATGTTCTCTGATGAAAGTAAATTTTGCATTTCCTTTGGAAATCAAGGTCCCAGAGTCTGGAGGAAGAGATGAGAGGCCCAGAATCCACGTTGCTTGAAGTCCAGTGTAAAGTTTCTACAGTCATTGATGGTTTGGAGTGCCATGTCATCTGCTGGTGTTGGTCCACTGTGTTTTCTGAGGTCCAAAGTCAACGCAGCCGTCCACCAGGAAGTTTTAGAGCACTTCATGCTTCCTGCTGCTGACCAACTTTATGGAGATGCAGATTTCATTTTCCAACAGGTCTTGGCACCTGCACACAGTGCCAAAGCTACCATTACCTGGTTTAAGGACCATGGTATCCCTGTTCTTAATTTCCATGTTCTAAATCTATGAGGTATTGTGAAGAGGAAGATGCGATACGCCAGACCCAACAATACAGAAGAGCTGAAGGCCACTATCAGAGCAACCTGGGCTCTCATAACACCTGAGCAGTGCCACAGATTGATCAACTCAATGCCACGCCACATTGCTGCAGTAATTCAGGCAAAAGGAGCCCCAGCTAAATATTGAGTGCTGTACATGTTCATACTTTTCAGTTGGCCAACATTTCTAAAAAATCCTTTTTTGTATTGGTCTTAAGTAATATTCTAATTTCTGAAATACTGATTTTGGGTTTTCATTAGTTGTCCGTTATGATCATCAAATTAAAAGGAATGAACACTTGAAATATATCAGTCTGTGTGTAATGAATATATACATTATACTAGTTTAACTTTTTGAATGGAATTACTGAAATAAATCAACTTTTTGATGATATTCTAATTATATGACCAGCACCTGTGTGTTTGTGTGTGTATATATATATATATGTATGTATGTATATCTCCATCCATCCATCTTGTATACCGCTTATACTTTTCAGGGTCATGGGGAAACCTGGACCCTTTCCCAGGGATCATCGGACACAAGGCGGGGTACACTCTGGACAGGGTGCCAATCCATATGTGTGTGTGTGTGTGTGTATATGTGATGTTTATGGCTTATTTGTGCAGGTGGATAAACACATTCGGCGTCTGGACGCTGATCTTGCGCGCTTCGAGAACGAGCTGAAGGACAAACTGAACTCGAGTGGCCCCGAGAGCTCCGACGACAAGAAGAGCAAAAGTATGAGCAGAAAAGAGGTTCACTCAGACAACATGCACTACCCTGCTAACTAATGTAGCTAACACATAATGTAAGTCTATAGCCACCAGTTTAGCATTGTGTGTGTGTGTGTCTTCAGAGAAGAAGAACCTGAAGGACAGAAGAGGAGGAAGTGGGAGAGAGAAGAACGGTTCTGATCACGACTCTCCCAAACATAAAGCACAGAAGAACAGGTACAGACACACGCTAGTGATGAGTAATGAGACTGAGCACAAGGCGGGTACACCCTGGACAGGGTGTCAACCCATTCATACACTACAGACACTTTGGACATGCCAATCAACCTACCATACATGTCTTTGGACTGGTGGAGGAGACCAGGGTACCCGGAGGAGGCCCCCACTGTATGTGGGCCCCCGCAGCATGCAAGCGCCGCACACACAGGGCCATGATGGGAATCGAATCCCCAACTCTGGAGGTGTGAGGCGAACATGCTAACCACTAAGCCACCGTGCGCCCCCAGATTCCATGCAGTGTGTGTTTATTACAAAAAATTTACAGGATCCATTCCATGTCTCACAGTGGTTTGTCCCTGTGTGTGTATGTGGTGGTGGTGAGGTTGCTCAGCGCTGTGTCTGTTTTCTTTTCCCCATCAGTGAGGTGCTGCTGAATGTTCACTCATCTGATGTACTGGACATGCCTGTAGACCCCAACGAGCCCACCTACTGTCTGTGTGCTCAGGTCTCCTACGGAGAAATGATCGGCTGTGACAACGCTGATGTATACACACACGCACTCTCTATACACACACACTATACACACTCTACACATTACACACACTGCACACACACAGTTTATTTACACTTTACACACACGTTATACATTCTTCACACACTTTACACATGCATTATACAAACTTGCTGATGCTTTTTTTTTACACACTACACACTCCCTCCCACACATTTTATGCATGTTTTGCACCAATTACACACTACACACACTTTTACACATGCATTTCTCACTTTATATACACACATTTTGCACGTGCTTTACACAGTTTACACACTTTACACACACTGTAAGTCAGTGTACAGAGCGCGTCTTGCGTCTGAGCTAGCTATTGTGTTTGTATCATTGTATTTATTCTTAAATTGTGCTCATTGTTTTTCTAACAGTGTCCCATCGAGTGGTTTCACTTCACTTGTGTCGGTCTCACGACTAAACCCAAAGGAAAATGGTAAGGCACTCATCACCGTCTGTTTGAGAGAACGTGAATATCCATATCACTTTGCTGTATTTCTGTTCGTCGGTATTATTAATCTTAATATTAATGTTCATGATATAAAATTTCACTAACATTAGCATGTACATATCTGTGTTGATGTCTTTGCCCAGCCATCAGCTGAATTAAGTTTAAATTGATCCTGACACTATTTAATATTGTCCGCTAAACTGCAATCCAGTGTTAGCTCAAGCTAGCATCAGGACTGTAGATGTTTGCGGTGTGTTGTCTCTGAATTTCAGTAACAGAGCTGGCGTAAGTATTCGAATATGGAGAACACCTCACTAGGTGTGTTTTGTAGTCTGGAAAATGTATTTTATTGCTAAAACTTTGATGTTACATGTATGATTGTTTCCTTTCTGCAGGTTTTGTCCCCGCTGCACACAAGACATGAAGAAGAAATGAGGCCTGTGTTATGGTTCTTGCACTTTAATCAAAGCTTATATTTCACTCAGAGACGTTGTGATTAATCAACAGCGACTTCCAAAAATAATTGTGATTTTTTTAATGCAGATTATGCACTGTCCTGTTTGTACCAGGAAACAATTTCTAGTTAGAGATTTTGTCTTTAAATATGTATTTTATGAATAAAGTTCTTTAATAAGACTCTTTCATGTGTTTGATTTCATCAAGCTGATTTTCATCAGACTGTGATGCATTTCTCACACCAACACTTAAACATCATGTAGTGTTTAGTGTTTAGGCGGTTGTGGCTCAGGTGGTAGAGCGGGTTGTCCACTAATCGTAGGGTTGGCGGTTCGATTCCCGGCCCGTGTGACTCCACATACCGAAGTGTCCTTGGGCAAGACACTGAACCCCAAGTTGCTCCCGATGGCAAGCTAGCACCTTGCATGGCAGCTCTGTGAATGGGTGAATGAGACGCAGTGTAAAGCGCTTTGGATAAAAGCGCCATTTACCATTTATGTGATGTGCGCTGAACGTCCCTGAATAAACAGGGACACAAACACCACAAACCGAACAGTTTGCATGCCTTTCGCGTGACGCAGGGTTCAGTGCGCTTGATTGATCTGGATGTAACTGCAGAGATGAGAGGATCTGTCTACTATACCTCCTGACTCTGAGATGCTACTGTCTGACACAAGCCCAGTCCTACACACATACACCGATTCATAAAAACACTGGTAAAAGTGTAGAACCAGTTTGTGATCTTTCCCTCTTGGTGAGGTGATTAGCAGCTTTAGAGACATGACTCTGAAGGCAGAGTGAATATCAGGCATGCTCATGATATCCCACAATGCACTGCGATACGTTACAAAATGTCATTACGTTACAAAAGGTGATATACCTTTATCAGGTGTGGAATGTAGAGAATTCACTTTTTTATAATATCCATCGAGATTTGGGTCTGAGATATTATTTGAGGTTTCTCACAATAAATGTTTGTTGAAAAATTGCGATTATTACACGATCCGTAAGTTTCCTCGCCTTGTGCGCTGTGTGGAAGCTAAACTGTTCGTCCTCCTTTCTGGGAATTGTAGTTTTTGTAACACTTCGTTACCGCACTTCCTGGTTAGTAAAAGGACTACATTTCCCGTCGTGCAAGGCGACGAACCGATGGACGGAACCCGTTTGCAGCAGAGCTCCGGAGGCTGTTCGAGTTTGAGGGGAAACTTACAGCAGGAGCTCGCGCCAAGGTTTTTAACATTATCTGTATTTGTTTTTTTATTTAAACGCTTATTTTACTAAACTTTGAACACGTCAAAGTGAATAATTTAATCTTTACAACAGTTTAAAATAGGGTAGGGCCGGTAGTTCCGCTTCAGCTCCGCTATCTCTCACTCTCTCTCAATCTCTCTCTCACTCTCTCTCTCTCTCTCTCTCTCTCTCTCTCTGAGGTAAAATTAGTTTAAAACATTTCTCTCAGACTGAATTAGAAGTGTGTTGGAGTGTGTGTGTGTGTGTGTGTGTGTGTGAGTGTGTGTGTGTGTGAGTGAGTGAGGACTTTACCCGGAATCCCTCTGGAATCTATTGAGTTTACAGAGCCAGCCATGCTAATGCTACAGCAGTTATTACTCTAATCACCACACAGCTGCAGTTATTTATTTATTTGTTCGTTTGTTTGTTTTTTTCGGGGCTCGTTTTCATTGATGGTATCATTAACGGACACAATTGTCACTTTAGGTGTCCTTATGTACAAGTTAATCATCAGGAAAAAAAATGAATAAACTCTTTAATTATTTTTTTTTTCTCTCCCAATTTTAGAGCTTTAAAAAAAACAAACTGTACTTTGTTTTTTATTAACATTTTATTACTTATACAAGAATCATATATGTATAATATGCTAGTAATTATAATTCTTCTAAATATTCTTCTTCTTATTATTATTGTATTATTATTATTATTATTATTATTATTATATGTATTTAAAATGAACATTATCAGAATATTTTCTGAGTAATTTTAGCTGCTAAATTATAGAGGAAATTCATAACTGTCCAGTAATTCAGTTACTAACTGAATTAGTAACTGACCAGTAATATATATTTAATATATTATATATGTATTATTTAATTAAAAAATGTCTACTCTGCTACTACGCCCAGCTTAATTATCTTCTTTTATAAACTCATGGATAATTGTACTTTTTTTTGCTCATTAGTTTATATTTTCCAGATAATAATAATATAATCACACTGGAGTAATATTAGTACTAACCCTAATGTTCATATATTTGATATATTATTTTTATATGACATTATATTTATATGATGTATTTGTATGATATTATATTTGATATATTTCTATTGATATGATATAAGTGATGGTTATGTGTGTACAGTGTTAGTCTGCGTTAGATGGTGACCATGAAGGCGGTATATAAACATGTACAGGTGATTGATATGAATATAAATGAACTCGTTAGTGTACACCTGTACTGAGGAAAAACATGAGCTCTGGTTAATCTGTTTACATTCATATAAACCTCGTGTGTGTGAGAGAGACAGAGAGAGGGAGATTAACCCATTGTGTACAGTATTTCAGTGCCCTAGTGTGCACTTGTACCCTTTATGTTAATATTTAAGCCCCGCCCCTTTTGTAATTAAGCGGCTCTCTGTGCAGCTTGTTAATAAAACGCGGAGGTTGGAGCGAATCTGAGCAGAAATCTCTCTCCACCGGCACAGGAAGTTCAATTCACAAATTTCCTTTTATAGAAGCCGAGAACACAAAAGCTGTGACTCTCTTCCTGTAAACAGTTCCTCTATATGCCTGAGAGAGAGAAAAAGAGAGACGGGGGGCGCAGAGAGAGTGAAGAGAGAGAGAGACGTGGGGCACAGAGAGAGAGAGAGAGAGGAGGGAGTAAGAGAGAGACTGAGAGAGAGAGAGAGAGACGCGGGGGGGAGTGTGAGATTGGGGAAGAGAGAGAGATGGGTGGGAGGGACAGAGAGACAGGAGAGAGACGGGAGGGAGAGAGAAATGGGGGAGACGGAGAGAGTGAGTGAAGGAGCGAGAGTGAGTGAATGGGAGAGTGAGAAATGGGGAGACGGAGAGAGAGATGGGTGGGAGGGACAGAGAGATGGGAGAGAGACAGAGGAGAGAGAATGAAATGGGGGAGACAGAGAGAGAGAGATGGGTGGGAGGGACAGAAATACGGGGGAGGGACAGAAATACGGGAGAGAGACATCGGATAGAGAGGGAGACGGGGAGAGAGAGAGATGGGTGGGAGGGACAGAGAGACAGGGCAGGGAGAGAGAGAAATGGGGGAGACGGAGAGAGAGAGTGAGTAAATGGGAGAGTGAGAGATGGGGAGAGAGAGAGAGAGCACAAGAGAGATGGGAGAGTGAGAGATTGGGGGGGAGCGAAAGATGGGGGTTGGAGAGAGAGACACAGTGAGTGAGAGCTGGGGAGAGAGAGAGAGACAGAGATGGAGAGAGAGAGACAGACAGCCCATGTTTGACCTGCAGTGAAACAGGAAGAGGAAATGTTTCTGTTGTGCTCCACCAATCAGAGCAGGACAGGAAGTGAGTGATGGGGAAACCCTTTCTCTCTCTCTCTCTCTCTCTCTCTCTCTCTCTCTCTCTAACACACATACACATACAAAGGTTTTTCCCTTTAATGGTATGTGTAACATTCAGATCTTCTCAGTGTTTGAGGTACAGCATGCAGTGGTGAGGGAGAGAAGAGCATCCTCAGGATATGAGCACAACTAACAGCGCATGCAGGACAGAATTACCCCAGTACCCCCTTTCCCCCCTATTAATCCACATGGAGAAAAGAGGCAGCAAATTTCGGAAACATCTGAAATGGAGTGACTCTTATCATTATAAAGCCCACCATGAAATAAACACTGACTCATTCAGCTGGTCCTGAGGCTCCATTAACACTAAAACACACAAAACGGTTGTGGCGCAGGTGGTGGGCGGTTGTCCACTAATCGTAGGGTTGGCGGTTCGATTCCCGGCCCGTGTGACTCCACATACCAAAGTGTCCTTGGGCAAGACACTGAACCCAAAGTTGCCCCCGATGGCAAGCTAGCTCTGCTACCATTGGTGTGTGTGTGAATGGGTGAATGAGACACAGTGTAAAGCGCTTTGGATAAAAGCGCCATATAACTGCGCCATTTACCATTTTAAAACACACATACTAACATTAACACACTAGCTCATTAACCCCTCTCTCTATACTCAGCCCGCTCTGTACTTAACCCACTCTCTATAGTCAACACGCTCTCATCAAACACAGGTTCAGTCATTACACAGGTGGCACTGGTCTTCTAATCAGCACTTATAATTTCATTGGTCTTCTAATTAGCACATTCCGTTGAGGAATGAGAATAAAGCCTGTGAGTTTTGTTCAACTCCTTTTTCACTTGTGTGAAATGGCAGTGGTATGGGGGGGGGGGGGATTTTGGAGACGAGAGGTAAGAAATGTGAACCAGAAGGTGTTAAAAGTTGACGTTTCTGAGGCGTGTCCTTTATGTTCAATGTGCTGTTGAGAGCAGACACAGTGAATATAATATTGTGTGTGTGTGTGAAGCTGATGTGGCTGCAGTACGAGTTACGACTTGAACAGAAAAAATGTTCCTCACTGTAAATCTCCCCCACTGGCAGTGAGTGTGTGTCAGCTTGAATGATTTGCAGAAGAGAAATAAAAAGGGGAGATTGAGCCACACAGAGAGAGCAAGAGAGACAGTGACTACATTTACATGGACAGCAGTAATCTAATTATTGATCTTATTCTAAATAAGACAATATTGTGATTAAGGTGTTCACATGAGGCTCTTTTAGAATACTGTCATGTTCAGGTATTAGATGTTATGTTTTAGATGTTATGTTCATGTTATAGAACATAGATCGATTAACATCATTCCGTTGCCACGCTGTCCGACGTCCCTCCAGAATTCCACGTATCAACAGTTATATCAACACGTGTACAGTTCATCTTCGTTATGGTACCGTGTAGTTTTGGGTGTTTTTATTTTTAAAAAATTTACGAACACTTCAAGTACGGTTAATTATTTGTCATGCTGTACGTACAAATAGACAACAGCTTGAAGCCCTGGGCTGCATCCCAAATCGTGTACTTACTGTCTATATAGTAGCCAAGATGCATGTATTTCATCTACTACAGGCCTAGTAGGAAAGTATGCAGTTTGGGACGCAGCCGATCTCTCTTGTTTGTCGTAAAACAGTTGAGCTCTGCCGTGTGTGATCGTGTCCTGTCGCAAAATGCGGTGAAACCTCACACACGACGTTCATAATGTGATTAAGGTGTTTACATGTCTGTAATACACGACGATAATGTGACTAAAACAGGAGTACTCCACATGTCTTAATTCAATTAGTGTTTACTTCGCAAATGACCTTAGTCGGATTAAGGTAATTAAAAATTGCTGTTTACATGCTACTTTCTTAATCAGAGTATTGTCTTAATCGGGTTAATATTGGATTATCGTTGTCCATGTACAGTGGTGTGAAAAAGTGTTTGCCCCCTTCCTCATTTCCTGTTCCTTTGCATGTTTGTCGCACTTAAGTGTTTCGGAACATCAAACCAATTTAAACAATAG